>JAODXP020000003.1:595378-675378 GCA_027497455.2 Sardinella longiceps
AATTATACTCAGAGTCATAGGCTTATTGACATATACTGCATATGTCAATAAATAGTCTAATAATGTAGTAACAATGTAGAAGGCTTCTTTACTCCCTCTGTAGCCAAACGGTACAAGTATGTCTGGTAAAGACGACCGCGCGGTAGGCTATGTGTGTGGAAAGGCAAATACAGCGTCCTTGCTCGAGTTTCCTTTATTCTAAGGTTTTTCCTGAAAGAAGAAAACCCATAATAAGTTTTATTTTGAAAATAATTCCCCCCTTCCCTCCAATAACTCGACGAAATTAACCTTTTTTCGACACCAGACTGTAAGCTCAGCTGACTTCAGATGGTTCAACCACGACTTTCTAAGATTTTAATGTAAATTTGAAGTGAACAATGAAATGATTTAGACAATCTGGAGAATGTTTTAGTATGTGATCCACAAAAGTAAGTGTAACCACATTCAAACTGTTTACAATGCTACAAAAACTGGTTCAAAATTTCTCTGCTCAAGCCGAGCGCAAGAGCGACATTACCTAAAAGGTCCCTTATGGAAATAACGAAAATATGCCTGATCGAAAGCAGGCCCAATTCCATAAACGATCACTAAATACAAATAAAAATTATTAAATCAGTAAATCTGGTCAAAAATTAATCTGGACAAAAAATAACATAGTATGAAGGACAAGGATTTACAGCCCTGAGAAATTGACAAATCTTTCTAGGCAACATTATGGCAGCCTATTTACGCGACGACAGATGTGGTAGGACCCCAAAACGCTCGTTGAAGTCGAAGTTATGATGGAGTCGTCAAGGCGTCGTAGATCAAGACCACGATCTCGTTCAACAGATAAAGAGAGGAAAAGATCTCTTAGCAGATCGAGATCATCAGAAGACAGGTCAAGAAGAAATCGCTCAGTTGGGAAAGATACCCGAAGGCGAGTACGGTCCAGGAGCGTTAGTTCGCGAAGCAGCAGTGGATCGCCAGATCCCCACAGAGGCAGAGGGCAGAGAAGCCCAAGCCCAAGAACGAAAAACAGAAGCAGGTAATGTTTATTTTATATATTATTATATGCATTTCATATATAGTCTAAATTTTGCTCAATGTGTATGTCCACCTGTAACAGGTTTTTATTTATGGAGAACAACACTTCCACCCCCACCGGTCTGTTTCCTGTGGCTTTCCAAACTGTTTTGATTGTTTGCACCTTAAACCATTTTAGTGTCTACATGGAGTAGCTGCAATACTAATAACTAGGCCAATGCGATATTTATGACCATCTTCTCATAATGTGATGATATGACTGAGTCTGAACTTTTTATGGGTAATTTTTGAATACTTGACAATAAAGTTAAAATTCAGCTCTCCCCTTTCTTGATCATCTCACAGTTCAGGGTCTGATGACCACAGAGGAAGGAAGCAAAAGAAGAAGTCTGGCAGGGATTCTCGACGAAGCATGAGTGTTTCTCCCTCTGGCTCAGATTCAAGTGGAGACAGACCATCACACAGTAAAGGCAAAAGTCATGACAAGAGACGCAGGAGGAGTAGATCTGATAGAGACAGCAGATCTCCCAGCAGAGAGCGACAATGGAGACACAGAGACAGAGATGGGAGAAGTCCTGATAGAGGAAGAGGGCACAGGAGTGATGAATCTAATACCAAAGACAGAAGGCGAGAGAGGAGCCGTGACCGAAGTCGCGACAGAAGCCAGAAAAGAGATACGAGGGGTCGAGAAGAAAGCAGAAAGCCATCTGTCTCGGGTTCTTCAGGGTCTTCTGATGAATCCAACAGTGGTGGAAAGTCATCATCTCAAACCCATGTAAAAGAAGAGAAAAGAAAACAGAGGGAAATGATGAAAGCTCTTGAAACACCTGAAGAGAAGAGAGCCAGGCGTCTGGCGAAGAAAGAAGCTAAGGAGAGGAAGAAACGAGAGAAGATGGGTTGGAGTGAGGAGTACATGGGCTATACCAATGCTGATAATCCTTTTGGTGACAACAATTTGTTGGGAACTTTCAAATGGCAAAAGGTAATTGGTTTGTTTCACTTCACCCATAGTTCCTGCTGTTACCTCTTTTAGGCTATTTATTTCTGGGTCATTATTGCCTTTCTTTTTTTCCATTTTATCTATAGTAATAGCAGTGTTTGAGGAAGAGTAGTTTCAAGACCATTTCTTTTTTGTTTCTTCATTAGGCATTGGAGGTGAAGGGAATATCACACTTAAAGGAGAAAGAGCTGAAGGACAGAAACAAACGCATCCAAGAAGATAATCGCAGAGAGCTTCAAAAGGTTTGTAAACCTTGTTCAAATGATTTGTGTTTATCTCTTTGTGAATACTATCTAGCAAAGTGGGTTTATTCAAGCTCTTGTCTTTGTGGTGTGTTTCTGCAGGTGAAGCAGCTGCGTCTGGAGCGTGAGCGTGAGAAAGCCATGCGTGAGCAGGAGCTGGAGATGCTCCAGAGAGAAAAAGAGGCTGAGCACTTCAAAACATGGGCTGAGCAGGAGGACAACTTTCACCTCCATCAGGCCAAGCTTCGGTAAGACCAGCCACTACCCAGCACTGAAATCTCTCTAAACTCTATGCAATCAAAACAATGATTCACATAAAGAACAACCCACTGTCATTTTTCCTGAGACTGTCTTACTGACTGTTGGGGATTTGTGTGCATGCAGGTCTAAGATTCGTATCCGGGACGGCCGGGCGAAACCCATTGACTTGCTTGCCAAGTACATCAGTGCTGAGGATGATGATCTGGCTGTGGAAATGCACGAACCATACACCTTCCTTAACGGCCTGACTGTCACCGACATGGACGACTTATTGGAGGATATCAAGGTGGGATTTTTTTAAAAAAAAATTTATTTTTTATATTTTTTTTATTTTTTATTTTTTTTTACAACTAATGCTTTTGAGGAGTTTATGCATCAGGTTTCTTCTATGTCGCAACCTTAAAGTGTATGATCTCACATGCAGATCATACATCTGTCATCTGGCATCTGTTTTCCAAAGCCATAGTTGCTAACCAGTTACCAACTTACAGTACTTAGTTGGCAATGGGAAATTGCATTGCAACCAACAAACAGTGTTTCTTTGGGAAACAGACCTCTGTTCCACAAGACTACCCATGTGTTTTGGCTGTTTGTTTATTTGGATGTATGCATACAGTTGTATTAATGTGAAGCCGTTGTGGAAGTGTGAAAAGATTGTCATATGCTTGTCATGTAATTTGTCAGATTTACATGGAGCTGGAGCAGGGCAAAAATGTGGACTTCTGGAGGGATATGACTACCATCACCGAAGATGAAATCAGCAAACTTCGCAAATTAGAAGCTTCAGGCAAAGGGCCTGGTACTGTCAACATGAGTAAGTTAATTCATACATTTCCACATCAGATTCCCATGCAATTCCACATTAGATACAATTACAAAAATTACATCGGTAGGATATTATCTTTTTGTTAAGTTTTTTGTTTTTTGTTTGTTGTATTTTGTTGTTTCTAAATTATTGCTTGTATTTGTGCACCTCCAGGGGACCGTCGTGAAGGTATCAACACGTCTGTCAGCACAGACGTTCAGGCTGTGTTCAGGGGCAAGACTTACAGCCAGCTGCAGGCCCTTCACATGAACATTGAGTCCAAGATCCAGGCTGGGGGCTCCAACCTGGATGTGGGTTATTGGGAGAGCTTGCTCCAGCAGGTGCGCGTCTACATGGCACGTGCCAGGTGAGTAATATCAGACACCAGTAACTCACACTGTGTGACCGTGTGCTTGGTCACCAAACCTTAGAAGCATTCATATGTACAGGCCCGGTTCTAGCCTTTTTTCTGCACTAGGCCAGATTTGAGTTTTGCCCCCCTTTTTTCTAGAAATACATGTACAAGTGAAAAACTAAAGAAAATAACGTAATAAATATATTGTGATGCCCCCCTGATATTTGATTCCCTAGTATATAGATATATACATATACATATTTGACTGCAAGTGGATGGATAAAACATTTGAAACTTATTTGAGAGCTTTGAAATATATAATGGAGGAACACTGGGTAGTGAAGTTAGCCAAATGTGTACACCCTACAATGTATTGTGAAAGTATGGTAGTCCTGAAATGAGTGTGTGTGTGTGTGTGTGTGTGTGTGTGTGTGTGTGTGTGTGCGTGCGTGTGTATGTGCAGGTTGCGGGAGCGCCACCAGGAGGTGCTAAGACAGAAACTATATAAACTCAAGCAGGAGCAGGGAGTGGAGAGCGAGCCGCTTTTCCCCATCATCAAAGAAGAGCCTGATGACGAAGAGTGAGTGTGCTTCTCTCTTTTGACCAACAGCCGGTCTTTCTTTTAATTCTGTCTCTCGCTTTCTCTGTCTTCCTATCACAAGATAACAAGAATATAGTCTTCTGAAAACTATTTAGTGATAGATAGACACACACTCCTACACAATTTCTGGCTTTGTCTGAAACTCCTGGTCTTTGTAGTCTGTCTTATCTTGAGATCTTGTGCTGTATAACATGCCCATTCGTCTGTTGGATTCCTAGAATTCAAGAGGGTCAGGAGGCAGCGGCAACAGCATCAGCAGCAGAGACGCGGCCATCGGGCAGCTCTCAGCCCGAGGGATCGGACGGGGAGCAAGAGGAGAACACAGGAGCTCCTAAGAGCCAGGGAGACAAGGGAGAGGAGGACGAGAAGGACCCTGAGGGCGAACCGTCCACTTCCGCGACAAAGGAGGGAGAAGGGGAGGCAGAGGCTGGAGAGGGCGGAGATGGAGGCGCCACTGAGTCGGTGCTCACCGAGGACGACCTCATACAGCAGAGCCAGGCGGAGTACGACTCCGGCCGTTATAGCCCCACACTGCTGCAGAACTCCGAACTGCCCCTGGATGCACACGTCGTCGAGATAGATGAGGACCTGCATCGCCTCCATCTCGCACGCCGCCAGTTGCAGGTTACAGGTGGGTGTACCTGTACAGCTGACATTTCAACTCATTTCTTTGTCATACCCACACCATGGGTCACTTATTCATCATATCCACACCATTGGGTCTTTCATTCATCATATCATCACTATTACTGTAGCTCATTTATTCATCGTATTCACACCATTGGGTCATTCATTCATCATACCCTCACTATTAGGTTATACATCCATCATTTATTAATCATCTTTGCTAATGTGGTTCGATTTTTGCCTTTATTATTTTGTATTGGTTTGATTGTGTCTTTGTTATTTACAAGAGCAACATTGTGTATCATTTTATAAAATGATTTGCATAAGTGATTAAGCCCAATGTTAAATAGAGCTTGCTAGTAGTGTGGTTTACAAATTTTGCCAGTAATAGTGATGCTCATTGGTTAACTTTCACATTCCTGTGTTTCTTGACCCCCAGTGACCTCTCATGCATTTATGATGTGTTTTTTTTTTTTTTTTTTTTTTTGCCTTAGGTGATGCAAGTGAGAGCGCAGAGGATGCGTTTGTGCGGCGCGCCAAAGAGGGCATGAGCAGCGATGAGGCCCAGTTCAGCGTGGAGATGCCGCTCACGGGCAAGATGTACCTCTGGGCCGACAAGTACCGTCCACGCAAGCCCCGCTTCTTCAACCGTGTGCACACCGGCTTCGAGTGGAACAAATACAATCAGACCCATTACGACTTTGACAATCCACCTCCAAAGATTGTGCAGGGCTACAAATTCAACATCTTCTACCCTGACCTCATTGACAAACGCTCTACACCGCAGTACTTCTTGGAGCCGAGCCCTGACAACAAGGACTTTGGCATTCTCCGCTTCCATGCTGGACCCCCATATGAGGACATTGCTTTCAAGATTGTTAACCGTGAATGGGAGTACTCCCATCGCCATGGTTTTCGATGCCAGTTTGCCAATGGCATATTCCAGCTATGGTTCCACTTCAAACGGTACAGGTATAGGAGATAGATCATATGGAGCTGTATGGAACTGTATTTCATTTTGGACCAGCACCTGTATAGTTGTATCAGTAAAGGACTTGAGCCTGACTATATTTTTTTGACTCAGCCCTTCTATGTGCAGATGAGCTGAGCATTGTGTTTGTATATTAAAGGGCAAAGGATGCAAAACCTGAGAATGTTTAGAGCAGTAGCTGTGCAGATGTGTGCAGATATCTCAGTTTGAAGCAGCAATGTGGCTTTTGTGGCTCTGTCAGCAGCTTTTAGATTTTGAAATCTTAAAATCTGCCTCTTCTCAGATGTAATGTAGTACTGTACCAAGAAGAAACGTTTCAGTTAGGTTCACATCACTGCCTGGTCTCATGTTTTTAGTAAAATAAAGCATAATGGCAACTCCGAGAGGAGGAAGAATTCCACACTTATTGCCCAATACCTTCTCCCCTTCACTCTGTGTAATACTTATGTTTTCTAAATTTGTAATTAAAAATGCTTCCTATGAACATTTTTAGGCCTCTATTTATTTATGTTCAGATAACCGGTTTAACATGTTTTGGTCACAAATGTCCAAATTGAAACCTATTGGAAGAAGGCACAAGAAAAATATGTGATGCGGACATCTGTAATTGAGGCATTTTTGTTGCAGTGTCTGATTTTAAGCATGTTGATACTTGCTCCCCCCTTCAAGCTCCATATTTTACAAAATGAGAGAACCTCAGAAGTAATTTTCAGGCATTCTCATTTAACCATTCACAGTATTGACTCACTTCAACACCCAACCCACTGTGTAACAGAACATATTTAGAACATTAGAAAGAATGAAATAATGGCTACAGGTGATTTTACATTACATTACAATTTCCCTCTGAAAATAGATTCAAACAAAATGTACAAAACTCTGTAATTTCAGACTGCCATTAATTTGGTTCATAAAAAATGTGCATGAGATTCTTTTTTTTTTTTTTTGTAGAGTTCTTGAACACAATAAAGTCCTTATCTTTATCTACTGGACCTCACAGAATTGAAAGATATTTAAAAAAAAAAAAAGTAACTTAAGTGTAAAACGACATTGGATGAGCAAATTCTCCAGTTTATATACATGACTCTGCAGCGCCATGGCCGTCCATAACAACAGTGTTCTCCTGGTTGCCGTGATTATTGTTGCTGTTGGCAGAAAGGGCTGGAGCTTTCTCCTCAGGGTCCTCTAGTGGTTGCTGCACTTCTCCCGGTCTGTCCTGTGTCTGTCCTCGTTTCAGCCTGCAAGGCGCTGGAAAGTGGCCCTTGTAGAAGTTCCATGCAAACAGCAAAGCCAGCGTGACTGACAGCAAGACCACCAGAACCTGCAGGCCTACCAACTTCTGATGGCTGGAACGGGCCTGTGGGGAGGTGGGAAGCTCCCATCCTCCATTTCTATTGGTCCCTATGGTGAGCCGATACTCCGCCTCCTGCCTGCGGTACTCATGCTCCACTGACCAGCAGGAGTAGGGCCCGGCGTCGGATGCAACCGCGTTGAGTATCAGCAGACTGTCCTCATGGAAGTCGTACTTCTCAGAGGGCGTCAGCTCCTTGTCTCCGTCATACCAGAGCAGCTTAGCCAGGTTAGACAGTGGCTCACACTCCAGCTTCACATTGCTGCCTGGCACAAATGTGATGTTCACCAGCTTGGCCTTCTCTGCAAGACAACAGGTAAAAAGGAAAAGGGCAAGCAATGTCAGATAGTGTTAATCAATAAAGTTAAAAAACTGGCAGCTTTCACTTTTTGGTTACAATGGTTAAAAGGTAGAATATGTTTTGTTTTTTTTTTAACTCATCTGACAGCTCTTATAAATAAACACAGGTCATGATCGGATATTCTGTACTTCTAAGTCAGGAATAATTCTTTCCACCCACATTGCTGTGACTAAACCATTCCCTCAAATACACTTTAGTCAATCAACTTAAATAATAATTAGAACGTCTGGTTTACTTAATGAAGATCAACAATAGAGTGAAAAAACTACCTGGAGGGGGACAGCCAGAAACGTCTCCATCGTGCAGATTCTGAATCAGCTTTCTGAGAGAGACAGAAGACAGAATGAAACCAATGTGGAAATGCAGCTATGCAGGCCATGCAACAGACAATAGATTATGGAATTTTCTTGTATATGGTTTAGTACAATGGAAATATGTTCTTGTGAGCTTCGGTATTATGGCAACATCTATATGCTTTGATGCTATGGAAATGTTTTCTTGTGTGGTTTGGTACTATGCATATATTTTCTTGTATAATTTGATGGCTGCTGGTACCTGTCTGACTGAGAGATCCCTGGGGTGAGAGTGCACTGTGTTGCAGAGAGGTCCCATCCACAGTAAGGGTCCCGGGCCAGGACACAGTCAGCACAAGACCTGTAGCGCTCACAGGAACTCAGAGGCATCTGTACCACACCTACCTCTGAGCCGGCAAACAGGTGGCGGCTCTGCATATAGTAGGCAGGTAAGAGCAGAATAATTGCAACATTATGCATCACACACAAGATGAGACATAAGAACTACAAATAAGAAGTACTGATACCGGTAATGTAGTTAAATAATGTGTCACTCAAATTTAGGCATGAGTTTTTATGTTAGGCAGTAGCTATGTAGTACCGTGCTATTGGAAAGCTGAAGGATCTTGATTGCAGCTGAAGCATTAAAGAGTTGCACCTCTTCAATGATGAACGTCTCTTCAGAGTTGCCCTCAGCATAATTGACAGCTTTGAGCACAGAGCCAGACTCTGCAAGAGATCACCTTTTGAATTAGTGAGGCACCGTGGCTCTGTTCTTTTGGAGGATTATAGGACAAAAATGTATCTCCAAAATTGATCTCCTTTCAAAATTTGGATATTTTGGAGTATCGATAGAAAATTAAAAGAATAAAATAATATTAAGATAGGGTATTCAATGTGGTACATTACTATGACTATTTCTATAATATTACAGACTAAGAAGAAGGCACGAGTACATAAAACACTTATGTAAACATAATCCAAACTCCTTATCTTAGAAAGAGACTGTGAGTCATGTGTATGTGGATATTACTCTACCTGTGCCAATGAACATGACATGGTAAGTAGCTCCATCCAAAGCTACTACGCTGGTCACCACAATGCGGGTGAATGCAGCCCCTTTCTTGACCAGTAGTGGGCGGCTGTTGATTGGCTGAACTTCCTGGTCCATCAGTGGACGGTCACGAATAAACTGCAGAGTCTTGTCTGGCAGGTCCAGAGAGCTGGAAATACCCAGCTTGCGAGCTTCTCCATCAATACACTGCAAGCAGTCAAATGTATACAACTGATCATTATGACACCACACCAGGATTTTTTGCTTTTAGGATTTGAATGACACATTAATCCAAGTGATAGCATTGGACAGCCCTTTATGCAGCATATGGAACATACGTAATGATTTAGGATGACACTGTGAACATAAAAGAACATTGAGTGCAACAGACATAACAAAAGGGCAAGGGGTGGGTGGGGACTGGCAATGTATCAGGCCATTCTTACCGCTCCTGGTCGAGGGGTGGGCAGATCGCCGCTGAACATCACCCACTTCACAAAAGAGGTTTCCACGGTAACAGGCGTTTTGAACTTTCCCTCAGTAAACACTTGTTGTATATCACGCATGCTGTAGGCACACACAGCTGAGTAGTCTGAAGAGTCCCTGCCGCACAAAAACAACAATTCACTCGTCTTTACCACCAAGGCCAACGGGTCTTCAGCTCCATTTCAATAGTGTGAGAGACTGTCCTCAAGCCTAGTTAGAAAGCAGCCATTTTCTTGTGTGTCCCTAGGGCTTTAAAAACGACGTGAATTCTGTGAATTGTGAATTGTGGCATGTGAATTGTCTTTTCTACACTTCAGTGAACCAACTTACATCTGAGGGGTGAAGGCAGCATAGAACACACATGTGGTCCAGTCACCAGGACACACACGGAACACATCCTGCACCAAGTAAGGCAACTGGGATTCCAGGACCGGACACTCCACTCGAGCTTTTACAAAAGATGTCCATTTCCTCTGAAGTGTTCTTTGTCCACCCACATCTCCCTGTGGAGGAAACGACAAGAGTTAAAATAGGACTGGAAGCCTGTAAAACTGACAGACTGTCAGACAAACTGGATAAAAGTTCCATTGTTTTTATACAGATGTAAAACAACTAGACTTTTTAAGTTTGCATTGCAAATGTTGTGTAAGCAATGCATGCTGGACCTGATTTTGACTCAATGGGGTTTTGTCATATGCGTAAAGTTATATGATGTAAGACCATAAAGCACTGCTTTTAGACAAAAGTTTTAAACAGAAATTGAACTCAACCTTTGACTGGAAGTTCTGGAACATTTTTTTTTAATCCAATAATTCTTGAAGTTATTTTGCAGTAAATGGAAGTGCCATTTACACTACTACAACCAATCAGCATGTTGCTCCAATAGCACAAAAAGTGATGAAATTATCTTATAACATATAAAACAATATCAAACAATCACAGGCTTACTTTGCTGTTTGGGTTAAGAGCAGTGGTTAAAGTGGGATTTGGCAGGAGGGGGAACTCTCAAATTTAGTGTCGGCACAAACAAAGAAAAATGTATAGGAGAAGAATGGGCTGATATTCTTAATTTATCTGAGGCGCCGGAACTGCCTTCTCCCCCAGAGACACAATTTCACATATTGAATGACTTGACCAAAACGCCAAACCACGTGTTTGATTCCTGTACGTACAGTATGTGTAACAGGGAGCTGTGTTTGACCACATTTGACTCTTTTGGTTCATGAAGTACCTTGCAGACCCTTGCCACTCGAGACACAGCCAGCTTATGGTAGAAGTCGTATTCCACAGCAGTCTCACTGAAGAACAGATAGATCTTGTCATCGTCTCCATCTGGGCTATTTAAACTCTCAGGGATATGGTCCATGTAGATGAAGTTAGGCTCTGCCACAAGGAAAAACTTACAGTTATGTCTGCGGCCTTGTGTTAACGCGTGTTGCTTAGTTCCTAGATTGCCTGTTTTTGAGAGGTGTTTCTTTGATGGGCCAGACTAAGTTCAGTTGAACTCAGTGGTTAAGAAAGAACATACAGTACAGGATGGTTCCTATTCTGATAAGAAGACAACATGCCACAAGTGATGACAATCCTTACGACGCATGTTGCCTCATATCAACCCAAACAACCCAAACCCAAAATGATAAATCATTGGTGGAATATTCTTTCTTTGTTTTTATCGTTGTTTGGCTGCATTCCTGATATTGGACATCATATCTTCTGTACCTTAAGTACTGTACTTTTTAGAACTTTAATTATCAGTAGGCCTTCACAAATTATCATTGCCATCCAATCAGACCACACAACACAAGTTATGTGGTTGTCCAGCAACATTTCTCAAAAAGTTGTCTCATGTATCATCAGCCTTCTTTCTTGTCTCTGAAAGAGTGGTGATTCTGGAATTCTCTGCATAGTAACCAAATATGGCCCGAGTTTGACCAAATGGTCATAAATGCATTGCTGTTTTCTGAGCAATCATTACAGTTTATGCAGTGCATGCAGAATTACTGTATTTTACATTTATTTATAAATATCTGTGAAGGTGCTTCATCTCACCACTGAGCCAGGAGCTCTTGAAGTCAGTGCGGATGGGCTCTTCAGAGCTGCGCATCACCACAGGCTCAGAACCCAGGAAGTTCATGGAGGTGGCAGAGTACAGCTCTCCTTCTGACAGACCAGAGAGAGAGAGAGAGAGAGAGAGAGAGAGAGAGAGAGAGAGAGAGAGGAGGGGTGGGGTTCTTCAGAGCTCTTTAAAAGTCCTCAGAAATCCTTCAGAGCTTTTGTGGATGAGTGTCCATCTGTACTCACCAACCCACACAGAGGAGTGCCTCTGGAAGGGATCGAAGGGGCATTTCCCTTTCCCATCCTCTTGTTCATTCTGCAGAATCAGCTGCCCATCTTTGTAACTCTGCAGAGAGAGAGAGAGAGAGAGAGAGAGAGAGAGAGAGAGAGAGAGAGATTCAAATGACAGTGGGGATATTGGACAGCATGTGCAACACATTTATAGTGGACCCTGCGGCAGTAATATATCTACGGCATGCATCCCAGATTTTAGGAGAACCTGGGGGTATATTGCCAAAAACAGATGTTTCTTTAGAAACTAGTAGTCTGACACGCCAGACTATATCATAAGGGGTACGTCTAGAGTTCTAGGCTAAGAAAATAGATATCTGAAATGGCAGTTATACTAAAAGCCATTCCTCTACCTTCTCTCACATTACAGAAGTGTAACAGGAAGTATTAGTTTGGTTTGAGTTAAACAAGGGCTAATAATAGTGAAACACTAGCACTCACCGAGAAGTGAGACTAGACTGTATGTCTGTGCACCTGCTTAAGCGTAAACTCACCAAGTAATCACACATAGGATGGAATGCATTGGTTCCACACACATACATCCTCCCATCCTCTATTTTATGCAGAATGCGGATGTAGTTCTGGCAGTCTATCTGGGGAAGATGCAAGAAGGGATGCATAAGTATATCATAAACAATCATAAACTAGTTAATTGCCTTTCTCAGTCTGTTTTAACCCACCCATGCAACAGCAACATTCACACTTACTTCTGAATCCTTTCCTTTATAGGTGCATTCTTTCTGCTGCGCATCAGTCACATCCCAAAGCACCTGCAAAATAACCAAATAGATTCTTCACACAAACCACAACCACAAGCATAACCAGAGGCGAGAGTTCAGCTAGATTTCCCTAGTACAATCAGAGGTAAAAAATGTTGGTGTGAATCTTTGATTTAATTAACAAAGGACAACACTGAAGTCTAACTGATTTACTTTACAGCAAAGATTCTGGAATGCTTCACTCTTCTCTTGTAGTGGAGCACTGTAATGTAGTTCTCATTTTGTTAGCTGTAACTGTTGCCCTTGCTATTTTCTCAAATATTGTATAAGACATTTAGGGAATTTTAGTCAGTGATAGTGAAAGAAACTTCAGCCAACATAATGCAGTGGATAGGTAAGGGTAAGAAGACACTCAGTTCAAAGCATGTAAGCTCAAGACAAACTGGGTAATCAACACATAGAACCTTGCTAGTTATTTGTCTTCACTCAGTGTTGGCACAAGTGTATTCTTAGTTCTTACTGAGGCCTTCTTTTTGGTGATGTCATTAATGTCTAGGGCGTAGATGGCTCCTCTGGTTCCCAGGATGATGAGACCCAGATCCTCTCTGAGCGCCATGGTGGTGTAATTCCACACCTCACTCTCCCGGAACAGCTTCCCATTGTCACCTAATTACACAACCAAACCCCCAGCAGTCACCATCTCATTGACTTACTCCCTTTAAGGCATCTTATGCTATCTGAAACATACATCCATGGGCTGGTTGTACAGCAGCCTCAATTTTAAAAAAACTAATGGCATGAAGCACTTGAAGTCAACTTGAGAAACTTTCTCAAGTGCCTCAAGTGCTCAATTTGAGAAAGCTGAGCACTTGAAATCAACTTGAGAAAGTTTCAGACACTCAAGTCCAGTACTTACTGTGGTAGGGGACGATCTTTCGTGGAGCGCAGTCCAAGGGCCAGTCTTGGCTGGACGTCGGAGCCAAACAGAAGAGGTAGAGGACACACAGAGCGGCCAGGACGTACATGGCTTGGCAGCATTAGTGGCTCCCAGACAAAGGCGCAGTGAAACTCCTGGGTGCCGTCTGCACGCTGTGGCTCCGCATAAAGCAGTGATTCAGGGCACGACGCAGGCAGTCGACTCCTCTGCTACAGCCGCTCAGAGGACAAGCCATGGTAAAATATACAGCTGAGAGAAGAGAGGCACGGCTTCAAAGGCCTGGGACCTGTGTAAGCCCATCTGAGAGAAAGAGACAGGGAGAGAGAGGGAGAGTCGGAGAAAAAGCAATGAAAGGACGCTGAAGGAGTCTGGGTCCTAACAGCAGTATATCTGTCAGCGCTATAGAGATGTAAATGAGAGGTCAGAGAGCTGTTCGTGGGGTGCGAGGACTTTGATTTTGGCCTGCCAGGCACCTCAGGATGCGACGAAGCCGCTCAAAGGAGAGCCTCTCTAACGGTCTATGAGCTGCAACAACATTGGAATGGAAATACAAGTGAAAAATCTCTGCACCCTAAACCAGAGGATTATAAAGAGGCCATCTTGGATTTTAGGAAAGACCATCAGCTTTATTTTTTCACATTTGGTAAATAATAGCCCATACTGTAAGATTATTTTACTTGAGTTGGATTTACAAAACAACTTAATCAAACTATTTGGCACAAAAGTCTCTGTTTGATCTTCACTGTCTGGCAGGAAACTCATTTGATATAGTTTGATAGTGGTTTTGCACAAAATCAATCTTGTAAAATATAATCTCCAAAGAAAGAGGGTAACACATTGCATGGAATACATGCACTATTGCATGCAGTAACAATACAGGTAGCAACTATTGATGGGTGATGCATTTGGTAATGGAATGGTAAAGGAATTGTTAAATGCATTGTTTTCTGTCTTGTTTCCAACTGTGTGTGAAGGGTTAGAGTGGTCAAGACATTGCTACAGGATGTGGTCTGCCACATCCTTTTCTATCCATATCTTCTACAACTGCAAAAATACTGTTTACCCCACAATACTACAGCACTTAATAGCATAATTTGTCGTCTCAATAACATTTAGTGATTGTACATGATCCTTGCTTTCACATTTTACTGTTTTTGTAACTTTTCTAATAGAAGGTCTGGGATTCTGTACCCCAAAAACTACAGTATCCCCAGAGAGGACTCACAGTTTAAAGATCTTTGGTATTCCTGCTCAATATTTCAGCATATCACCAGGCCTACACTCCCTGCAGAGTGAGAGTTCAGCTCCCTGTTCAGTCTGGGGAATCCATGTATCCCCACCACATAGCACAGATGAGCTCCATCATGTCAAAGAATGCAGGTTGCAAAACTGCGAGTGACATGCAAGCATGCCTCACACATATCTCCCTCCCCTAAGGCCAGGAGAGGCCCAGTCTAACAACAGCAACCCAGGATTCAAAATGGCATATACTGGTGAAATACTTTAAAGTGAAGTGGTATTGTAAGTATATGTCCAAAATACCCATTGGCTAATTCATTGTCATGAATGGCATTTTACTAAATGTGTTTTCCTTATTAGTTATACTGCTGTCCTGAGATACTGTACGTCAAAAGCCCCGGAAGTGGACACACCTTGAAAGAAGTACCGTCCTCTAAGCTGCTAAACAGGTGCATAATGGGCTTACAATATCTGAAATTGAGAAACTTATAAAGGACACTATGATAGCAGAAAATGAAATAGTACTGACCTCTCAATGTTGTTTGTGCAGAGTAGCAGAGGTAAGATCAGGTTAGTCCAGCTGTCAAATATTGAACTTCATAACAAATGACACAACCGTCCACCCACTTCTGCTGGCTGAGCGAGAAGTCTTGCAATCATTACTGAAGAAACGCCCCTCTTTTGGGGAGTGCCTGTGTGTGCGATGCTTCTATTCTGTGCTGTTCTGTTGCTGCCTGGCCTTGAACAGGGGAGAAGAGTGGCGACGTGAAGGAGAGGAGGGGCCTCTCAAGATTCCCCAGTTGGAGTACAGGAGCATGCAGAGACAGGCTCTCTGACAAGTCCCTACAAAGTTTGTATGTGTGTGTGCGTGCGTGCGTGTGTGTGTGTGTGTGCGTGGGAGGAAGGAAGGGGAGGCCATGGGGCAAGGAACAGGGGAAGAGTGACTAGAGAGTACAAGTACCTGCAAAGGGTGTGTTTATGGCATTGTTTGCGTGAGTGTGTTTGTGCGTGTGAAGGAGAGAGAGAGAGAGAGAGAGAGAGAGAGAGAGAGAGACAAAGAGAGAGAGAGAGACATAAAGCAAGTAGAAGAGAGACACTTGTTAAATGTCACCCAGTCCAAGCACACACCCACTCCAGTCTGTTTAACTTGAGCTGTTGATTTCCCGCCAAACCTCCTCAGGTCCTTCCCAGGCTGCCACATGAGGTGTAAGGGGGGGAGGGAGAGAGGTGTTGTTTCACCACTGAAAGGACTAATTAGACAGTGAAAAGTATAGAGGGCTTTCCATGGTTTTCCAGGGAGTAACAACATGTTCACAGGCCTCTGAAGGGATGGAAAGGAATCTAAATGATGCTAGACTCAATAGTTTAAGCTCAGTGGCTGCTGACATAGTAAAGAACTCACAGTACTTTACTATTCGGCCTCTTTTAAGTGCACAGAGGGCAGGAATGTAATCATGTAAGATTACAGCTCAGATATTGAACGGGTGACTGGCTTATCTCGAACTCACTTTACATCATTTCCAGAGGGGGAGGACCTAGATCACATGGCAACTAAAGGACAAAGTACTGGAATAAAATCAGTCTACACAGGTATCATAAACCAGTGCTGCATTAGGAAGTGTGATTGAGTTACAGACAATGAAACGATCATGTGACACACACACACACAAACACCAAACATGTCTTACAGGAACTTGGTGGAAAGGGCCATCCAATCTTTTATGGACATAATACTTCTTTTTCGCTCTCTGTCTCCCCCTGCAGGTCTACATAATGAGCAGAGGAATGATGGGTTACCTTTTCCACTGCTTATGCTTCTAAAGTTCAGTACAAATACAGAAGATTGAGTTAGCATGAGGGTATTCCAAGGTTGTTTAGTGGCAAACCTGGTAAGCTAACTTGGGTAAGTTGGCATGATAACAGAAGAGCCAGAGTCCTCTGCAATGAGGCTACTCTTTTTCCCCCTAGGTTAACTGAACTAGGGTAATTAATCAATAAACTACCTTCTTGGAATAACCCCCTGCGTAGTTCATGAAAGAGCAGAGTGAAAAAAAAAAATTGGTCCAGAATAAAAACATACAAATGTTTGCTGCCCATGAGAAACAGTTCTTTAATTCAACCTTAAATTTCACATTATAAATAACACAGTTTTTTTTTATAAATAATACAAAAACAAGGATAAAAAGGAACAAATGTATGCAAAAGATCATGCACAAATAGGAAGTCAAACACAAACATCAGACAAAACTCCACAAACAGAGAGGAGCAAGGGTGTAAACACAAAAGAAATGGACAAACACTACTACAGTATGTAGCTACGATCCTTTTAAGGTATCTTGTGGTTCACAGTTAGTTAGTTCTGAGGGTCACGATGGAAGATGTGGTTAGTAGGATCCATTTCAGAGGTTAATCAAATGAGGTCACATGCTGCTGATAAGGTCTCTGTGTGCTTCTTTTTCCCCCCCCAGAATTTCACCAAAGAGAAAATAAACAGTGTTGCATCTTTATCTGGAGTTGCAGTTTCTACCGTCAAATAACAGATAGAGTGCCCCCTTCTGTCCCGGAGGTGTCATGGGCGTCAACTTTGGGCCTGCATGCGAGTTGTCTAGAGATAGTGAGAGGTATATTGCAGAGCAATAGTTGCTGGTAGAGCTTTGACATACAGTAGTTGACCTGCTGAATTAGAGGGATCATCTCCAAGACTTGGAAAGAGCTACAGTATGTGGAACCTGACCAAGCCTTAAAAAATATATGACTTGGTTCTCATTGTTGTTGTTGTCTGAAATGCACCACAATTTTAACCAGAGTTCACCAGAATGCACCGGGTCTGATGAAATCCCGATGACAGCGTGTGCTAACCCAAGGCACTAGCAGAGGAGAGAAGAGCGGCGGCGGTGGCAGCAGCAGCGACAGTGAGCAGCTGGGACGGCTCACTCCTGATTGGCTCTCTGTCTCTTCTCCAGCTTCATTTTCAGCTCCTCCGTGAAGCCTGTAGAGGACAGGAGAGGAGAGAAGAGGAGAAGAGAAGAGAAGAGAGGAAAAGAGAGGAGGGGAGAGGAGGTGGTGAAAAGGAAGACTTGAGTCGAGACATGGGAGGACGAGGAAACAAGCCCTCAGGCTGCATGAATGAGACGTCTGCCTGTGCTGACAGCCCCGTCCTGTCCCCGGATTGTTTCAGAATCTAGGCCACAAGGCCTCCATTGTGCCCCTATTCATTTGGAGTGGGTCAGTGAGTGACTAAGTATGAGTGTGTGTGTGTGTGTGTTTACTGTCTGTGAGTGAGAAAAGAGAGGGCAGCTGACGCTATCTAGGCAAGACTGGACAGAAGTCTTCACAAAAGCTTTGCAGGATTGTCTGTAACAGTAGCTTATGTATATGTGGTGTATATGTGTGTGATTTTATATTTGAGTCAAGGATACTACATGCAGTATGTGTATTTCAAGTGTGTATGTACTGTATGTGTGTGTGTGTGTGTGTGTGTGTGTGTGTGTGTGTGTGTGTGTGTGTGTGTGTGTGTGTGTTGAGAGAGTGAAAGGGAAAAACCAGTGAAAATGTCCATGTCCATGACCTACTTTGTGCGAGAGGAGAAGGCGAGAGGGTGAGGCGCTTCATGGGGCTCAGGGGTGTCTCTGTCGGGGAGAAGGAGCGGGGAGACGGGCTCTGGGAGAGGGCCTGGTGGCGGGGGGACCATTTATCTGCCCCTGCTAAATTAGAGGTGGGAGAGAGCAGGAAGGGAGAAAGAACAGGCAGGACACAAAAAAAGAAAAAGAAAGACAGAAAGAAAGACAGAAAGAAAAAAAAAGAAAAGAAATGAGTGGAAAAGGCTAGTGAGATATCACACAGGAAGCTCACAGCTGTGCCAAAATGCCAAAACAAACTTTTGGTTTCATTCATTTCCTCCTGAGCTTTGGCTCAGCCTCCTCAGCCTTGGCCCCCTGTGAATGCTTCACTTGTTGAGACTTCTCTGTTCCCTTTCTACTCTCATCTTTGCAAGCTAACTCACATGTGAATATTCTACCTAGAGCATCACAATCAATCACACACACACACACACACACACACACACACACACACACACACACACACACACACACATCAGCATACCTTGTTTGGGTGGCAAAGCTGGGCTTCGATAAGGTGGAGGTCCACGCACACAGTGAAGTGTTCTTTCCCCATTCTCATCATTAGATGACACAAATGCTGAGGAGCAAAAAAGACAGTTTGCTGAATTCTGACCAACACATTAGTGAAGTCACATTAAGGCTGACGCAGAGAGCACACATATTTGCTTTTCCTAAACTTCTTTTGACGGTCACAATCATTTTCCCACTCGCTCAGATACTACGCTGATCAACTTGCCAGTTCAGGTTACATTCAAATTCAGGAGTAGTATTCAGGATTACTGAAATACTGAGGTTTGTCTCAATACAAAATACTGGTCTTAGCACATAGCACTATGCTCTCCAATAGTTAAGTTACTTTCAGTGGCTCACTGATATATCTCCATGTGAGCTATGGTGCATTTCATTGTGCTCAGAAGTCAGTTAAAACAACCTCAGCCTCGGGAAAATGCAATGGGACGGTTAATTAAGTCGAGATTAAAAATTCAGGGTACATTGATATTGACCAAGCGAATTAGCCCAAAAAAGGGTCAAAGGTGGTTTGCTTGGTCAAATTTCCTATTGTGATGTACTGTACTATTTAGAATGTGCATTATTTTTCAGGTAACTGCACGGCTATGAAGTAGTTCCGCTTTTCCGTCCATATTCATATCAATTGCATATCATGCATATCAATTCGCCCAGGTCGCTCTGACTTTTAAATAAACATAAATGCATTACATTACTTTAAAGTTCCATCAACCAATAAGAAGCTTACTAGTGACCAGATGCTACATCTGTCCTACACTTAACTGCAGAGAGTTAACCCATGGCCAGCCGCTGGACCACATAACAGGCTGTGTGCTGAGAGAATGTGCAGAACAGCTAGTTGGTGTCCCGACCGGTCTTCAAAATATATCTATGTGTCACTATTGTCCCTACCCTACACCCATCATCATGAAGTGCTTTGAACGACAAGTCATGAAACACAAGTCCCAGCGTCCTAACTTCTCCATTGGTTCCATTGATACCAAATATGCTTTGGCTATATTTACTTCCACCTTCAACACTAATTCGCTCAGACTAAAGTTGGATGGACTGAAGCCACGATTACACCATCAACTCATTTGTTAGCCACACAATAATGACAGTAATGATGGGTGATAATAACCCAATTCCTAGATGGGTTAAGCAATTCAGTACTGAAATCACACTGTGTATCTGAACTCTTGTTTGGATGGAGAGAGCTGTTCTGTTGTATGGGTGCATCTTGTGTACAGTTCACCTCTGCCAAGCAAAATTGATCTAATTATACCCTTCTACTTCCCTATTCTTATGTGAGTTACACATGTGATGCATCTAATTGTCAAGGTCTGGAAAAGACTCTCAACATTTCATACCTCAAAAAACGTTCAAGGCCTACACATACAGCCAATGTACAGAGTATGGATTGTGTCTTACTGATGTTCTCTTCGTAAGGCTCCTCGAGTAGGAAAGGCTGCAGCGTCCCTGATGTTTTCTCTATAAGAGCGTTTATAACATCATAGAGTGTTTCACATGGGATCTACAAAACAGAGAAGAGAATCAGTTCGCTGAAACAACACAAAGAAAATATTTGAGATGTCATGCTTAAGGTAGTTAGTACTTCACTACCCATAGGTTTGTTTTATAATAGCCATATATACAGTATATAGTACATATACATATATAGATTCAAACTTGTTCACTCTCACATCTATAAGAGGACCAAAAAAGCAATATCAAGCTTAAAGAGTTGAAAAAGTTACACCAGCAGAACCTATGAATATGGCCATTTTATCTCCATGTGCACTGCTGTCTTGCATAAAACAGCTCTAAAAGATACAAAGAGTTCAGATGCAAAAGCCTCTAAGTGCCATTGCAATTAATTTAAAGACATATATACTTATTTTAATAAACTGTATTATCACTCCAACTCCAACTTAACCGATTTGTTTTTACTTGATAAAAATCTTTAAATTGCAGTTTGATATATATTACCTCAAAATGATTATTTAATCAACTTGATTTTTTAATATTTTGGGAAATGGATTTAGAGGCTTTTGAATCTGAACTCTTCTATCTACCCTGTGCCTGAGATGAACTAGCCACACATACCGGATTCTCCACATCAATCACATATCCTCCCTGCTGCTTTTGAGTGACCCGATAGTGCCTGAACACAGACCTAGAAGAAGACCCCAGCAAATGGTGAGTCAGGAGGAGACAAGGGCCGTGTCTAAAATCGCACACTTGAATACTTCAAACACTATGGTTCAGTGCAGTGCATTCACACTGTCAACCACTGCAAAACTACTGTCCTCTATCCGAAAGTTTGTTTGAGTTGGCAATTTGTACAGTTGTTACGTCCATCACCTCTGCCTAGAGTTACAAAACATTGATACATTTGGCATAACGCTGAATGCTGAAAATGCAACCTGTGACAGCAAGTTCTCAGTGCCCACTGTGGGATACAGTGATAGAAGTGCACGACTTGAGACACGGCCATATTAACATCGTGCCAGATGAACCAGCAGCACTCTGGTTTGTTTGGGTTTGAAATGTGATTACTGGCCACTCATGGAGATGATGACATGAGGAAATGGACAGTAAATACTGGGTATGCTGGAGGAGTGATAAGATTCATTGGAGAGATAATGAAACATAATTAAGTGACAGCAGGAAAACAGCCGGCAGGGAAATAGATAGATAGAGAGTGACTTGCGTAGGGAATGCTTGAGGCAATATACCCATTGAGATCTTGTCTTGTGGTGACGGCCAGGGAAGTTCCGTCTCGGCCCGGCCTGAGCAGCATGTTCCCACAGTCAGGGTGCCGCTCCAGCAGAACCTCTGCCTCCACACGCGACACTGGCCGAAAACACCTGCGGGGAAACACACACATTTTGTGACACAAAATCACACACTTTCACAAACTTACACACACACACACACACAAACACACACACAGCGCACACTGGCTGCATGTAGTTTCAGAAACTGTAACAATGTCAACATAGCTGACATGGGGACAACACTGGACATTGGTACACTAAATGAAAAAAAAAAAGTTTGGTAAGATCAGAGTCTGAATGTGCTGTTATCTTTCCTCTTAGTTGGATACACACTCAATCAAAAATAAAAGAGCGCACACACACACACACACGAAAACACACACACCTTCTCTCAAATCAACAACGTGAGCCAAACTTGGCGTGCATGATGAACCACCATGCTGCCTTCAGATGCAATAAAAACAGTGATATATGACCTTCACAAACCGGTTTTCTAGTAAACGCTTCTGAAAAGCACCCCGTCTCATGAACCCCCCCTGAGGGCAGCACATAGCTTGAGTGAGGGAGGGAGGGAAGGAGGACTCACGGAGGGATCTCTCCCACCAGGGGCAGGGAGAGGGGGGAGGAGGGCCCGCGGGAGAGGGAGCGAGTCCTTCGTCTGTGTTTCTCCTTCTCCACCACCTCCTTCAGCATGTGCAGCTGACCAGGAAGAAGTGTCAGCGTACTGGGTACTGAAAGCTAGTGACAGAGGGATGGATAGAGGGAGAGAGAGAGAGAGAGAGAGAGAGAGAGAGAAAAGGATTTGTGGAATCCATGCAACAGAAAACAACAACAGTACTGTTTCTGAAAAGCTGATTGGAAGTCGAAATACAGGATAAAAATCCCTGTACATGGGAGGTAGTCAAGCCAGCACTATGTCTGCAGAACATGAAAAGACTAAAAACCCTTGGTAACAATAACCAAAAAATAACATTGTTTTTAAACAAGAGGAGAAACAGTTCAAGTTCCAATTCTGGCAAAAAGCAAGAAGC
Organism: Sardinella longiceps; assembly: GCA_027497455.2. Classification (NCBI taxonomy): domain Eukaryota; kingdom Metazoa; phylum Chordata; class Actinopteri; order Clupeiformes; family Clupeidae; genus Sardinella; species Sardinella longiceps. The sequence goes on from JAODXP020000003.1 coordinate 618,014, forward strand.
TTAACCTTGAACATCACTACGAGAAACTGATTATGGAGTGCAACATCACAAGAGATTAAGGAGATACAAAATTTGACCAAGGCCAAATACTTTCGTCTCTACTACATTATCCAGAATCCTAACGACATTATATAATTCTTCTACAGCTTCTAAACAACTACTTAATGAAAAAAAGTTTCTCTATTTTTTCACGACTGAAATAACTAAAGGTATTTCAACAGAGTTGACATTTACTGACCTCCACAACTGCATAGAGGAAACCTTTCCAGAGTTCACGTGCCTCCAGATTAGGTGCCTGTGATGGAAGATATTAGGGCAAGACAAAAACAGAGAATGAGATGGGTTGAAAGGATTGCTTCATGAATGATGAATGGATGGATTTCATGTGAGAAGACCAGAGCTGAGTGAGTGGGAGTAAAGAGCGAGAGCGAGAGCGAGAGAGAGAGCGAGAGAGAGAGAGAGAGAGAGAGAGAGAGAGAGAGAGAGAGACCAGGCCAGGGCCCTTGGCTATGGCATGATGGCATGTCTTGTGTCATCCTTGCCCACCCCGCAGTGGTAAATCAGTCTTGATGGATTGGAGCCTTACTGTCAGTTTGGTCTCTCCATCTTTCAAGCGCAAACTGAAGCGCGCTGCTTCCAAGTTTCTGTCACGACCACAGTCATCCGCTAACGAGATGAAGCCACTCAGGTCCAGCTTCTCCACGTACTGTTCCAAACAGACAGACAGACAGACAGACAGGAACTGGTTTGAGATACCTCTTCATAGACAAAAAAATATTTCTATTTTTTACACATTTAGGTCTGAGAGAAAAATTCATTTCTTAAGGAATGGGGCCATGAATAATGTTAAACATACCGTATTAAGACAAGGGTGAAACCTTTGCACCCATTAGGATATTTTTGGACACCTTTTTTTTACTCACATGAGTGTCCTTCGTGTTGTTGAAGAAATACAGTGAATTTCCACAGAGACATGTCCACAGCCGCCTAGACACCTGAATGACAATAGATATATCAGACAATAATCAAAGCCTTAACTGCTTTGAAAACCATCATTGGCTTCTTGCAGTGAATGATAGTAGTAAATCACAGCAAGATGTATATTAGCTTTATAGTTTATATATGGGCTAATCATACTCAGCTGACAGTGAGCAGATGATTTTGAATCAATATGTCCCTGTTTTCATGAATCGTCGACTCTGCATAACATTACAATAAATGTGCTTCAGACAGCTATAATGACTCCCATACACCCCCAAAGCTGACTAAAATGTTTAATAGATGCCGTATATATGTAAAATATCCCATATTCCCTCATGCTATTTTTCCATAAATCATCTCCTCCACCAAATCCCATGTCACTGGCGGCAATCTGCATCTCTCGCGCACAAAAAGCCCAAACTGCTCCCTTAGGGACTGTGAGCACACTCCGCTGGGCCACAGCTGTTCCCAATCTGACCCAGGCCCAACCTCCATACACACCCTGCACCTGAACCCCCTCTGCCCCAGTATCAGCTGTGTTTTGTGCAGCCGAGTTGGGCTGTGTGATAGGCCTATAGTTCTCCTTCACAAACCTCTCAGACTGTTTTGAAGATCAGTCACCGTCATGACACTGCGCAGCTTATCAATTTGTACACTTCAGAATACCCCGCGTATCAGTCAATAAGACTTGGGTACCTTATGTTCAAATAGAATAAACATTAAAGTCAGCCTCTATTGGCGTTGACACATAGGATACCAGAGGCATGCCAAGAGATATGGGATCGCTTTAAGGATGACAACATCAAATTCTCTTCGCAGAAGATAACATACAATACACCCGATTGTTCCTTTCACACGGAGTCTGCGACTGGCAGCTTCCCACTGGCCAAGAAACCGAAATAGGCGAGAATGAAGGACTGCGATTTTTTACTGAGTGCATTTCGAAATGAATGTATTGTACCAATCAAATTATAAGCTACAAATCTGAACGAAAGAGCAGTACCGCACCGTCAAGGACCAAAACGTGTCCAAATTGATCTTAATGGCAAGTGCCTCAGATGGTGTCAGAGACGCATGTTTCTTTTTTAATCCATGGAGATCTGCAAAAATTAAACACTACTACCATAAAAAGAAATCGGGGTTTACTATGGCATTCACTCATCTGTAGGGAACCGGAGAAATCCAAGGCATTTAAAAACCCGCCTCGCCCATGCAGACAACTCTGAGGCTATCCAATGATAGTTATGGGAACCATGTGGAATACTCAGCATACCGGGATTAACAGCTGACTTTCTTATCTCTATCGAAGAGACAAATGCATGAACAAAGTAGCTCACCTTCTCTTTCGGTCCTCTTTTCTCGAGGTATCCCTCATAGTAGCACGGAGGCAATTGCGCTCTGGATACACCGGTCCGCTGCTTGACTGGAGCAGCCGCCATATGTATCGCCTGCGACGGATTAACAGGACAAAGGGGCTGCTACAGTGATTTGGGCAAATGACACGCCTTTTTCTGATGAGACATTATCGGGGATATCCGCGAATGGAGCGCCTTATGGGGCCCTGTACCCACATCTGGGCACACAGACATAGTAAAATTATGGCAAGGCTCTTGAAGTATGACTGCACCATCCATAGAGAAAATAAAGTAAGGACAACACCTTCTGCTTAAGGTGTACCTGCTCTCGGCTGAAATATTTAAATTTGGATGTGACAAAGCTGTAACCTATCAATTCTGACTTCTTGCTAGAATAATGTTTTAATTTAGCCTACGCCGAGCATCTTCCAGTCGTGATTAGACTATATTGTTCTGCAGTACAAGTAGCCTAGGTGTAGAAAATATTAAACCTACAGGTAGGCCCACGAACTATTCTCTCTGTTGACTCAAGACCATTTTGACTTGGGCTACTAGCACGATCCTTAACAAAAATGCAAGGAGTGACATTAACATACATTAAGAAGTGAACAAGCATCAACAAAGCAATTAAGCACATCTGTATTTATTTCATGATTCAATTAACCCGACACAATTATGACAAACATTTAATGACAAACATTTAACTTAGTGTGGACTACACATATATGTCCAAGCCAAATCAGTTTCAAATAGTGGACATGTAACACGAATAAAATTTGCTATTTAACAGAGGCGTTTATAGAATACTCAGTAAGTACACAAAATATAATGTTTTACAATGCTGCTAGTAATTAAGGTCCCCGTTACAGTGTGATAAGTATAAAATCACCCTGATATCAACATGCAAGTTCTTTGATTTATTATGGCCATATGTACAAAGCAGGAGTGGTTATCAGTCTGTTCACATTATAAGACATCTGAAAGACCTTTAGTTAAATGAAAAGCAACCTTGACTTTCTGTTAAAATTAGGAGGGGTTGGATGAATAAGCAGATTATGAAAAATCATCTCTTGTCTTTGGGTTTAAGATATTATTGAAGAGAACACCACAACTGCTGATCCAAACACCAATGCCAGAGATCTTGCAGATGCAGAAACATGCATGCTAATATAAATGTCCATTTCCCAACAAGTACACTCTGTTGAAAAGGCTTATATTTGATATGGATCACTTCATAACACCGGTAAAAACACAGGACACAAACACATACCTGAATAAGGCATAAATAACACCAGACATTATGTAAACATAAAGTTATCTTAAGTGCGTCCTTACTGACAAGGCAAGTGTTCTAAAGCTCAAAAAGGTATAATGTTCAGAAATTACTTCTGCTTCCTGTGACTGGCCATCCCATTATCATTCACTAACATACTGTAGCCTATAATCTATTTCTATAATAAATGTCCAAGGTGGGGTGGGGAAATCTATCCCTATCAAAGGGAGGATTTAAAGCAGAGGGAAGCTGACTTTTCTGGAATGTGATTGGTTCAATCTGACTGACATCATTACGAGTCCACAAAATAAAAAGCTTGTTGTGCATTCTTAGTCTACCTCAGCCTAACTTCCTCTTGGTCCCTCACAAAAATGCTGATATGAGGCAGTGGTGTGCTTAGACAATCCCCTGACCATCTTACGTTTCTCCATTTCAGCTACTTCGCTCTCTAGATCTGTGCATTTCTCTGCATCACTTTAGTGTTCAAAGGCAAACGCGTGAAAGAGAGAACAGAGTAAGGTGTGTGTGTGTGTGTGTGTGTGTGAGCGAGAGAGAGAGAAAGAGAGTGGGGTAGAAAAGGGAAGAGAGACTGCACCATAGCAGCTGTTCCACTGTGACTCAGCTTGCTTGCATTCTGACAGCAGTGGCCTGTGAGGCCAGCGGATGAGGCCGGCTACCGCAGGATAGTAGCCCGTCACTGCCTCAGACACACACACAGCAACACTCACAGGGCCCCGAGTCATTCAGGCCAAGATTGACACAGACATTCTTACCACTATTTACTCAGACAGCAGCTCGAGGCAACTGGTACAACATTAAACCAGGTTGATTTGCAAGCAATTCACAATTCACTTTGGATTTATGATAGTAACCAAACTCAAACACGACTCCATCTCCCTACACGCTTTAAAGCATAAAACACAAAATAGTGTTGTCAACTCTGTCATGGGCAGGGTACTGTGAGTGGTGCAAATTCAGACAGCTGTCTTCTTGTTGATTCTATATCTCTGCTGCACTTTTAAACCTAGCCACTAGAGGGAGGTAGTTGTTTGCTAAATGGATTGAAAGGCATGAATAGTGGTGCAAGTACAAAAAAAAAGATATTTAAGTAACTTTAGTGTGAGTGAAAAGAGTGTATAAATTAAGAAGGCCAAGACAGCAAGTAATACAAAATAGCAGCAAAGAAAGTATTCAAAATAGATGACCATTTCGGCATATTTCTTTTGGTTAGGTTTGGTGCAAAACACCCCCATCCATGGAACTAGAAACACCAAAATGCATTATTTGTATGATATAGTAGATATTTTCTGATGAGATTCATGGTTTAGGGGGATTTTTCCCTCTGGGATACAGATAGTATAGGATGCATGCTGATGCATTCTGAAACTGGCGAGAGATCAGAGCCATCTCTCTCACAACCTCACAACCCCCCCCCCCCCCCCCCCACGCACACACACACCGCACACACACACCCACACACCCCAACATCCTGTCCTTCTTCTTTAGTGAGGCAGAGGTACCATCACCTCCACGTAGTTGCAGGGGAAGAATCCCGACTGGCCACGCAACGAGCCTTCCAACCAGTTCTCGTCGATGCGATTGGTCAGTGTGATGACGTCACCCTCCTGGAAGCCCAGCTCACCGTCATTCTCCGGCTCAAAGTCATACAGGGCCTTGCAGCATGGCTGCTCTGTCGCTATGGGAGACAAGAGTGAAGGACAGAGAGAGAGAGAGAGAGAGAGAGAGAGAGAGAGAGAGAGAGAGCAGACAAGATGGAGACCAGGGAGCAGAGAGAGAGAGAGAGAGAGAGAGAGAGAGAGAGAGAAAGAGAGTGAGAGAGAGAGAAAAATAGTGAGACAGAGAGAGAGAGAGAGAGAGAGAGAGAGAGAGAGAGAGAGAGAGAGAGAGAGAGAGAGAGAGAGAGAGAGAGACACACAACAGGAAGAGTTTAAATGTCTTCAGATAATGGGAGGGTGCTGGAACTTAATGACCTCGGTCCCAATAGAACGGGCATGGATGGGAATAGGAAACAACCCCAGTGATGCCAAGAGTCAGTACAGTTAGAGATTTGCCCACACCAACAAAGTATTTTAGTAGAAAGGTGTTAGATTGTCAACTATTTCTTTCAAATATTTTGTGAACATGGGATTGCCTGCTTGCGGGAAAAAAACAAACAGACAAAAAAAAAACATTTTTGTGTGCCCACTTTTTTTGCATTTCAGATTGAGTAGACCTGAGCTGCTCGGTATGTAAATGGATGAAAGGAAGAAAAAAAAAATCTATTTCCATCAAAGTCCATAATGAGTCGGTGATTCAGTTGTTCCCCTTCAATCTCCTTTCGCTGCTGCAGGTCACCAGTCAGCCGGCTCCTGACAGCAGTGTGATGGACAGGAAGAGAGATGGGAGAGAAGTCAGCCAATCAGAGTGGTGTTCAGAGGGACAGCTGAGGCCTGTTAAGCCAGTGACTGAGAGCCCTCCAGCCCATTAATACACTGAAATGTCAGTCAGTCAGTCTGTCAGTCATGCTGCCATGTGAGTAGTGATGCACTTTTCCTAAAGCCAGTTATGAAACGAAAACGCACAAACACACACACACACACACATCACACACACACACACACACACAAACAAACAGACAGACACACATCCACACACACATGCACACAAACACACATGTGCACAAAAACACACACACACACACACACACACACACACACACTCAGTGGTTTGCAGACTCCACTGTTTTATTGCCTACTGTAAGATGTTCAGATATGTGGATAATGTCTACAGTCTGGACTTTAAATTCCAAGAGCTCAAGTTACTAGCAGTCCAATGGAAAAGTGAGTGAACAGAATAGACCCTCTCTCCGCTCGCCTGAGATTTCCTCTCCTCTCCTCTTTTTTTCCCCTTTCCTCCCATTTTCCTTTCCTGCAATTTGTCAAACTGTCTCCACCCTTTGCATGTGGAAAAGCCTGAAAACCTAGAGCTTACACCAGTAGGCCTTCATTCTTTCATTCTGAGAAGCTAGTAACATCTAACTGCTATAAAAGGTATGAATTAAATGGCCTTTAGTACAATATTGCAATAATAAGAGCTACTATACATAGAGCTCAATACTTGGAGATGGAGATTCTGTCGGGTCGGGCTTTGACATGCAAGATGAGTATCTTGCATCCGTGCGACCACTGTAGCCTTTGTAATGAGCTCCTAGAGTTCCAGGGCAAGGCGGGTTGGCCCCAGGGGGGCGCCAGGTCAGATGGTTGGCATACCAGTGAAAGAATAACAGAGAGGTGGAAGCCACTCCCGCTCCAGCACTTCTGTGCTGTAGTGTGTTCACCTGTGTGTGTGTGTGTGTGTGTGTGTGTGTGTGTGTGTGTGTGTGTGTGTGTGTGTGTGTGTGTGTGTGTGCGTTTGAGAGGGAGAGAGTGAGATGTACTATAGCAGATTTGTCATACAATGATGTTAAATTCTGTCAAATATGTGAAGCTGCATATTCTCCGTCTCCCTCCTCCTCTCTTTCTCTCAAACACACACACACACATGCGCAGTAATCCTTTTCACCTTTTTCAGTGCCCTATCAGGTCAGAATCAGACAGGCTGATGGATTTCAGATTCAGAATAGAAGATCATTTTAAATGGAAAAAAATACTGTCAGACAAATGATTCTTTCTGACAATTCCTCAATGTTTTGTCTTATCACTGCAGACTGTGGCTTATCAAGCCCGTGTCACCGCCTGTCTGATGATGACCTGTAATCACTTCATAGTCATAACAGGACCAGTGTGGGGGACTCACAGCGCTGACGCAGGGAGCTTCTGTTGTAGGCTGGGGCCGCTACACCCGTGGAAGGGTAAAGGCACACAATAACAATATACACATAAAACACTTCACAAACACATTGTCAAAAAGTAACACCCAGACTTACATGTCATGTTCATGTCCTGGTCACTATTAAAGGACTCACTCTTTTGACCACTACTTCCAGTAGTGACCAATATGTTTGTAGACCAATTACAGACACTAACAATTCAGGGTAACGGAGAGTTTAACATCAAGAATTGGAGTGTGATTGTTATATATTGTACACAAGTGATATGCCTTGGCATGGCACATCTCCCATAGTATACTAATTGTACAGTTCCCTAATGTCCTCTAGACTGTAAACCATAGGTTCTCAAAGTGCCGCCCGGGGGCCAAAGACGGCCCGCGGAAACATTTCCTGGCGGCCCTCGATGTCATATCTGTAAAACTGGTAAAACTGTAGGCCTACATTGCTTTGAAAGTGTTAAATCTCCATTCAGTGGTCTTTAGTGGCATCTATAGGCTTTATTTATTGCAATAGTAGCCTTAACTGTTGATGCAACCCGATGATTACAATGGGACTTTTTTTTCTCCCCTTGTCCCTTTGGCGCGGCCCTCAGTTCAATGTTGGGTCCCTAAATTGGCCCTCACTAATCAAAGCTTTGAGAACCCCTGCTGTAAACTATAAATTGAATGAGCATGAAAGAGAGAGAGAGAGAGAGAGAGAGAGAGAGAGAGAGAGAGAGAGAGAGAGAGAGAGAGAGAGAGAGAGAGAGAGAGAGAGAGAGAGAGAGAGAGAGAGAGAGAGAGAGAGAGAGAGAGAGAGAGAGAGAGAGAGTGTAGTAGATGATTACCTGGTGTGTAAGAGGGTGGTGTGGAGGCAGGAGTGTAGCTTGGAGGATAGCCTGCTGCATAGCCCCCGTTCCCATTGGAGCTCTCCTCACTGTAGGAGGACCTGGGCCGAACAGCACGGGGCTGACGTGGCTGGGACTCTGCCTCGTTCACCCTGGAACGCGTACACGCACGCACACACACACACACACACACACACACACGTTATATGACACAGATGACAATCACAGGAAGTTTGAATAGGAGAACTGAAACCAAGCATACAAGTGCGTGTTTGTATGTACATGCATGCACATACACACTTGTGCGTGCGTGTGTGTGTGTGCTTGTGTGTATACACTGCATATGTGTGTGTACGCATAAGTAAAAAAAGAGGGTTCTTACCTTTCCCTCATCCTTTCAGAAAGCTCCTCCAAGACCTGAGTGGCTTGTCTGTGATACTGAAGCTGGGACTCCACCAAAGCTGCCAGCTGACTGACCTGTTCAGCCTGCTCTCACACACGCACGCACACACACACACGCACGCACGCACGCACAAGCACACACACACACACACACACACACACGCACACCTCGCTTAGTCTACCCCTTCTCCACATCAGAAATCAAATCAACCTGACATTTGCCAGTATTTGCTGTTAGCTACCTTAAAGTAATTTGTTTTAGGAGTTCAATTACTATGAATCAAATTGAATTGGAATTGATTTATAATCAATCAACAATAACACTTTACCCTGTAAATGTCAGATCACAAAGGCCAACAGCTGAGTCAGGCTGACTAACCCATTCTTGGTGAAAACAAGACGTCACAATTTGTACTGTTAACCTTCACTCCTACATCAAACACTAACATTCTAGAAAGGTAAAAAAAAAAAAAAAAAAAAACGACTCAATAATTAGTCCAAGGTATAGCAATCAAGTAAATGAAACCTATTGATTTCCATTAGGAAATCAGGATGAGAAGGAAATTGACAAAAGAATTGAACTGGTACAAATGTGTACTACTGATTCAATACGCATATGACCCATCAAATAACCTTGCATTTCCAAAACACAAACAAACCCAATACTGTGACTACAGTGAGTCAGTGCTATTTTAATGACATCAGCAACTGGAACGAGCTTCTTACTGAAAGCCACTTTGAAGAGAAGTGCCCACATCATGGCATTCAGCTGCAAATTAATGTCTGCTTGTGCCCAGCACAGAGGGCACAGTGGGCAGCCAGTGGCTGCACTTCAAATCCAATGACTTTTCAAGTAGTCCTGTTCCTCAGGGTCACCTGCTAGGTCAAACGATTGAATAACTTCCCATTTCACTGGCCACGGCTTCTCCACTTCACTGAGTTCTCAGACAAACCCTCAAAGCCCTTTTCTTTGTCCTGGAAATCTCATTTCCCTTTGACACATCTCAGCGGCTCCGCTCCTTGGCCCTCTCATCAACGTGTTGTAGTGTAGCGCAGCTCTCTGGACACACTAACGAGGAAGTTAACAGACTAATTCACACTGAATTGTGATCCTTCTGCTCCGAATTAACATGATCTCGACTTTGTGGGGATCTGTCTGTTTGCTGCCAGATCAAAGGCTGCCCCATGTAGTCCTAAGGCCAAAGACCATACACCTTCCTTCCAGTGGCATCTGGGAACATTACAGACATCAACTAACATACTCTCTGATGTATTCTTCACCCATACAAAGTCAGTCTGATCAAACTCTTAGCTGGTCTGGCCCATGGACTAATTAACAAAGATTTGAGTCCTGAATCCACTGTTGCAAATCAGTGATAAACGTAGCAGCTAAATATCAGTTCCATTCAATGCCTAGCTCTAAGCTATAAGGGTGAGTGTGTTCTTACATCAGTTGCCAGCAGGTTATGCATGCAGCTCTCCGCAGCCTCGCGGGACTCTTCAAACTTGTCCATGGCCTGACGGAGCTCCTCGTCTGGGATCTTCCCCTGACGCTTCTTCTTGTAATCGAAGTCCAGTCGCCTGCTCTCCATCTTCTTCAGGTGATGCTGCAGGAATAGCAGAACAGAACAGAGTCTGAGCAAACTTATCAGGGCCTGCATCTATTTATTTCCTTTTTACAGCTTTTCCTCCCTATACTGAATGTCTTTCCTGCACCTGGATGTCTTTCAGGTCCTTGTCCACTAGGGTCTGGAAAGGGTCAATGAAGTTCTGTTTGACATCGATATCCAAAGAGTCCTTCACTTCAGCCAGTCTCCTCATTGACTCGCCGACTTCAACGAGAGCCCCTCCTAAGACACATCAACCAAAGAAGACACAATTTCCCATGAAAACTTGACTTGTTATCTGATATCAAGTCTGTCCTCCATGTACTGTGTTCATCCAATCTTCAATCCACAAATCATCTTCAAGCCTGAACACAAAGGATAATTACTACCCGTCTCCTAACATAAGCTCTAATTGATATGACAGAATATTTTTTAATATTTCAATAAACTATTTAAAGGACAGTGTCTCTCTTCTCTTACCAAAGTTGGTGCTGTGTCCCAACTCATTCCCATACTTCACCATGCATTCTCCCAAAAGGCCCTCAGCCTGGGGGTAGCCTGTGCTCCGGGCCTGGCCACGGATTTTTGAAACAGAAGTCATCATGGAAAGCTTGGCCCGAGACGCTGTGGCACAAGACAATCAGAGAGGTAAGAGAATGCTAGACAGTGTCCCAGGGGAAGCAGCTGCAGCAGCAGGTGTGAGTCTTACAGTACCTGGGTTGGGCTGCAGGAACTCGGTGGTTTTCGAGAGGACATCTGTAATAGCTTTGCTTGTGATGTCTGCCTTCTGTTTAATACACAATGTGTTAACAACATTTATTTCTTTAATTTCCATTTCTGAACCCAATTTTAAATGGCAATAATGTAATTACATTTTGGCTGTTCATCTACAACAATGAATCCAATGAATGGAGGGTACATAGACCCATCAAGACAGTGTAATCAAGCATTAGTCAGGGGTCACCACTCACACGCTCAAGGTCTTTGAAGTCTTCATCAAGTTTGGTTCCTTCTGCAGTGCCCACTTTCTCACTGACTTTCTACATGATTAGAGAGAGAAAGAGAGAGACATCTGAGACTTCATTGTTGCACAGCCAACACAAATACACCCTCTACTTCACTCTGAAAAGTGAATCAGGTTTGATTTTTAGTATTTACAATGCTTGCAATGTTATGACTGCTTTTAGGCCGTAAAACAGCCTGTTAAATGGTAGCCTGGAAACCTAGCGCTTTCATGTCGTTTTACTTTGTGCAAAGCACCCGGAATCCCTCAACTTGTGTACTCTTCCTTCTTCATCAGCAGATACTTTGAAACTATTGGTCAGCCCAAAAAAAGCAGAAAAGCCCTAAGCTTTTGAACAGTAAAATACCATAAATTCAATTTTGACTGGAAGCATAAGGCTGTACTAGCCTGGGTAGTCATACATTGAAGATTTACATAAAGTGCAGTTACAACTTAAAGCAACGCATTGGAGACAGACAAAGACGGACAACAAAAGACAAGGCATACGTAGACTAGTAACAGAGCACTGATTTAAAGGAATAATCCACCCTTTTATGAAATTGAACTATTTACCCCTTTACCTGGTGTTATTTTCAGTATGTGGGTAAAAGCATTTTGGTTTCAGTGCATGCGTTTTCCTGGTCTGGCAACCTCAATTTTAGCTCTTTTTTAGCTTTAGCTTAGCATAGGCGCTGGAATGTAAAGTAGCCAGAGAGCAACTCTTTGGCAACAATACATACCAGCATTCCTAAACATTCCAGCAGCTATGCTAAGCTAAAGCTAAAATTGGGCTAAAAATTATGTGTGAATATTTGCATCATATTCAACAGTCTAATTGCTCTATTAAGAGCGTCCCCTTTCTGGAGGTGTCAGCCGTTCTACTAAACTGGAGTAAGATTGAAGATCTCTGGGCCATAAGACAGCCTGACGACGATGTTTCTGATCCAATACGGATTGGAATGAAGAACAGCATGCTTTTCCTCTCTCAAAAATCTTTCATGCCAGGGACAGAGGCAGGTTCACAGGAAGGAATCTCACCCGTCTCTGTTCCTGGCATTAATAACTTGAAAGGCACGCTGTTGTTCATTCCAATCCATATTGAATCAAAAGCTAAATGCAAAAAGGCACATTAACAGGAAGACTTCAGAACTGGTTCCCTCTGGTAAACCTGCTTTAGTGATTAACATACAGTAACTAGGTCATATTATGTCTTCCTGAACACATTGTACATTTGCAACAATCATGTGGCATTTTGTTCATCAACAACACATGCAAATATCATGCATTCCAGCATAACGCTAGAATTGCCTATAGGCCTATTGATTCAATGTTTTCTAAATTATTGATTAAAAGTGGTTGTGAAGTTGCAACTTGGTCTTTATACTGTATATCCCATTCACTCACTTTATCATGATTGAGAGTGAGCTCTGAAATGAACTTTGATATTCTGAAAAGAAAAGAGTATACTTCAAAATATACTCTAGAAAAATGGTTTGGATCTGGCTCTAACAGTTGTCCTAAAAAGTTGCAACAACGGAGATGGCTCCTTCTTCTGCAGAACTCTCATTTGCTTTTCCCAGATCTCATCAGAAAAATTTCCCTCAAATCAGCAGAACTGACTCACACATGCAATCCTCCCCCCCACTCCCTCTCTCTCTTTCTCTCTCACTCACACAGTAGAGGAAACATAGCACTTCCTCTCTACCAGGCGAGCCTAGCGACTGATCCACTCTAGCCAATATGCGCAGCATTTCCTTCTGCCTGCAAGCTTCGTCCTCAAGCAGGAGTCTATTTGTTTGCACAGCCGATCTACAAGGCCCTGCTGGCCACCAGCTCCACACTGAGACGGAGACTCAATCTGGGGGTGCACAGTTGCTCATAATGCACTTGACTGGAAGTCTTGACTCCAACACTGGCTCCTTTGTGTAACTCCACGCAGTGTAACTCAGTGCAGCTGTCCAGCAGACCATGGCTGGTGCAAATTGATCACTTCACAAAAACAACTCCAGACCTGAAATTGCATGTCACTATGGTCTACTGGTGTTCATGCAAGTTCACTGGAAAAAGATGGGCAATTTCTATTTCAGGGTTGGCTCTGTGTGTTATTAACCAAACTTTACACCTCTACCTATGAAGTTATACCAAAGGCTTAAGATTTGTCAACGAGTGTGTGTGTGTTTGTGAGTGAGTGAGTGAGTGTGTGTGAGAGAGAGAGAGAGAGAGAGAGAGAGAGAGAGAGAGAGAGAGAGAGAGAGAGAGAGAGAGAGAGATTATTGTTGACTCATTTCTCCTCACCTGGGAGGTAGGCTATGGCATTACAATGGAATCTGGTCTGACAACTTTTTGTTCTGGTCTGACATTTTATTGTATCACTGATCCTGTGGACCAACACCCAGGTAGGCTAAATGACACAGAGATCAGGCAGTGACATTGCATTGGCCACTCACTGCAGCCTACTGTACTTTCCATCCTCATATTTGTTTTTTTCCCAAACAGACCCCTATTGCATGGTTAGTGCTACATGGAGACAAGGCAAAAGTTGCCTTTGTGTTAACCATAGCCACTTCATCATCATTGGGCATGCCTACTTAATATGCTGATGAAAAAAGTTTCTTCGATCCCATACACTGTATGCACTGACCTCACCAAACACAAACACCACAACACAAACAGCAATAACTAAGTTATCGGCAGATGGCAGGCTCTTAACTTAAGGAAATGCTTAACGTACGGGAACTTCAAAGAATTTGTCTACACCACTAGAGAAGATCAGTAACGTTAAGCACCATCAAAAATTAAGTTAACACTGCATGGGAGCGATATTTCCAAGGACAACGCGTAAGGATATTGCGGTCAGCCTTAAAATTAACGTAAGGGTTCAAGGTTTTGATTTGTAATCGTGCACAGTTGCCGTAACTTAACGTGTTCATTGCGTATTGATTTTAGTGTACATTAGCGAATGACTAAACTTTTACGCAGGGAAAGACTGAAAACGTAAGATTTAGGCTGGTCGATAAAACTCGTGCGCCCATAACCGAATTTAACGTTATTTTCTTTGAAAACTTTTTTCTTACCTGACTTGCTTTATAAAACTGTTTCTTGAAACCAGCCACAGACATCTTCGCCAAAGTTTTGTTAGACTTCACTTGAGGCTTCCCGTTGTCAAATAAGACTGCGCTTGGCAAGTAGAGTGCGTTTCAACTTTCAATTTTTCGGGGATAAACTGCTGCCCACTTACAACAACACACTCTCAGCGTCTTCAACTTCAGCGCCAGGCAAATCAAGTCGCGGTCCCGAAACAGAGACACTTCCGGGTCACTACAAAGCTAAAAGTTGTTTTTGTCAATTCAGCTGATAGATGGGCTTGTGCCTTTCTTTTTACATTTTTCAGTACCAAAACATAGGCCCATCAGATTTCATCCTAGGCGAAGCTGCAATCTTTTTATCAGTTTATTATTTCATAGCCTAGTCCTCATCATAATAGAGGTAAATAAATCAAATTGATTAATTGATTAATAAATTGATTAGCCTAATCAATCAATCTTGTGAGAGAAAAACATGAAGTGCATTAAAATAGGTCTAAAATAAATAAATGGACTCAATAAACCCAACATTCCCTTCCAATAAAACTCACAACTTCATAAATCTTTATTCATTTACTTTTTATTTGTTTTAAAGTATCCTATGTTTTATATAATTCAGGCTCAAATATCCTGTAATATACGCAGAAAAAAGAGGAAAGGTCTTTGACACTTTGTGATTGACATTCACAAAAATATATAATATATATATCTAGCTACTGGACACAGTGATCAAGGATAAAGGGTCTCCTACTCGGTGCAAAGTGTGGAGTAGACTACGTGAAGCCTGGTGGGACAGAGACCAGCTAACTCCCTGAGTGTCTACGTTTGGTTGATGCTTTACTTGATGCATCCAGAATATTCAGATTAAAAACAAAATAAGAAAAACAAACAAACAAAACAAAAAACAAGGTGCTTTGTGGAGAAACTGAGGCTGTCGGACAGGCTGTGCCCTGTTCTTACTCAGACTGTCAGAGAGAAAGTATTAGAGCTTAAAAGCAAACCTCCGAGGCCTGTGACAAATTGCCAGATGGATAATAGAAAGTCATGGCAATTGCACTGTTATTATATACAATCAGATCCAGGTACTTCTTTTAGAGTTGTTCATGATGGTTTGTCATATCAATAACTTCAAATGTCCACAATGGATAATTGAACAGTTCTCTGTGGGACATAACACAGGAAACGCAATGTACTGCACCAATACATGCTTATTAAAAGCTGTTACGTCCTACAACTATCCCCTATATTAAAACGATGTTCTATGTTCCGTAGAGTGCTGCTGATGGAACTGCAGATGCAAAATCAGGGGGGTAGCTGAGATCTCTGTCAACTCTGAGTTGTGCTGAAGTACTGTACATGTAAAAGAACAACAGGACGGAGGGACAGGAAGAGGTCAAACAAGCTAAAGGAGAGAGGAGCCTCAATTTACAAAATATTACATTGAAAAATGCTGCAGTGTTTTTACATGAAGATAAATCCTCCTGCATCAGTCTGATGGTGGGGACTGTACAGGAGCCTATCTGTGTCCTAATTCCTGCAGATCAAAGGTTAGTTATAACATTGTTTTCTGAGATCACAAACTAATATAAATGCTTCTTCTCCTAGCAGATGCTCTTCCACTCGTTATCATGTCAGGATTGTCCAATGGGGTCAGGCTGTGAGGTTTAGGTCTCTTGGCCTGGGATAGGTCCATACACAGCCTCAGGCAGCACTGATCCCCTTGCCTTCATGTACAAAAAATAAGTTCAACAGAGGAGTTCTGTTCAAGACACAAAGCTCTTTCTCCAGGTGACCCTCGTAGTGACTCCGCGAGAAAGTCTCTCTGGAGGGGCTCTAGAGAATGGAGTCTGCACACTGTAGAGAGGAAAACCCTGAGAGCCAAGTTCAACATGGCGACAAAAATCACACTTTTCCCCAAGAGGTCCTCAGAAGTGTCATTGGACAGTCTCCTCAGAGCTTTCAGCTTTCTCCTTTTCCCAGCGTCTTTTGTTTGGCCTGTCAAGCCTCGTTTGTACATCATGTTTCCCTGGAACCTGAGGCCAAGTGACAGGTGCACACCCTGTTTTTGGATCTCTCTCTCTCTTTCTCTTGCTCTTTCTAATTATCTTTCTCTAAATCTGACCAGCTGTCCTCTTTATTCGCCTCAATGATTCTTCCTTTCTCTCTCTCTCTCTTGATTGCGTTCTCTCTCTCTGTCTGCTAATATATATATTCATTTATATACATTCTTTTAAAATAATCATTTATAAATGTATAAATTAAACAGTTATTTCTCACTCTTTCTCTAAGTGGCATTTTGAGGGGAAAGGGATATGGGACTGAGGTTTTCCATTGCATTAAAAAAAGAAACATAGAAACAGCACCAAACACTGAATAAACAAGTGCCTGTACAAGTACAAGACTGAGTCATAAGTGCTTAGAATATGGGAGCATATGAGACTGTCAATGTGTGTGTGTGTGTGTGTGTGTGTGTGTATAGTGTGTTTGTTATGTTTCCTGTTGTTGGATCTGTAGCTAAAACAGGGGGCAAGGAGCCTTATGGCTCAGCAACACCTCTATCTGTTTGTCCGTTTTGTGGAAAAGGGAATACTGAGAGTTGATCTTGGTCCCTTAACACCAGTAACATTACTAGGCTCCAGTGCTGTGCCCGGATGATTTCATGATATCTGGACTGCTAAAAAAATACTCTGAACAACAAGGTTCATAATGCACGATGCAGGACCAAAAGTCTGTACATTCGGCCTTTGTGTGACGGGGGGGAGGAGGAAAAAAGTGCTACGGTCTGGAGATTACATTCATGATGAAACTGAGGAAGGAGTGGGGGAAGAGGAAAGGAGAGGACTGAGAGGTCTGTCCCATCACAAGTGCTGGGCATCTCAGCTACATGCAAGGGCTGGATTACACAAGTCAGTGTGTGCTGATGGAATACAAGTCCAATGTCCTGTGTTTTTGCGTGGGACTGTTAGACCCAACATTGATGGAAGAATGTGTTAGCCTTCTGACACAGTGATTGGTGCTGGAACACACAGACGAGAGGGGCGTAGTAAGAAAAAGGGGCTTCTTGACAGTGAAGAAGTGCTGGATTGTCGCAGAATTGCTGCTGGTTAACTGAGTTTTACTCTTTTTTTTTAAATCTTGTTTTTGTCTCTTTTTCCCCCTATCCTCTAAACACCACCTCTCTGTCATTCTCACTCTCTCCTAACCCTATCTCCCTTTCTCTTTCTCTCACTCTCTCTCTTTCATTCTCTCTGTTTAGCTGTTAGTGGAATCAGGGAAGGTGATTTCACTGCCAAACACTTCTCTGTAGAGCGGAGGAAAGCTGTGGGCTGTGTCAGGGTGAAGCAGGCGGAAAAACTCCAGCTTGTCAATGTGGAGATTGCAGATGGACTTCATCTGAGGGAGCTTGGAGACCATCTGAAGAATAAAGAAATGCATGAGAGAGGGGAATTAGTGTCAGTAAAATCATATGCTGTCATAATCCAGACCTGAAAACCTATACCCATAAGTATTGGTTAAATGATACTAGCACTATATCACACTTTATGTGCAACTGAAACCAAGAGATAGTTTCTATCTCTTTCAAGAGATACTTTCTATCTCTTTATACTTTCAAATCCCTTTCTATCTCTTCGTGTTTTGTGTGCTTCTTAAAGGAATTGACCGAAGTTCGTGCAAGGCAGACAAAATGAACCCGCATTTGCCTGCATCTGTTCTCATAGCTATCAACAGCACTTAGCGATGTGAAACAACAGGGCTACAGATCGAATTACTCTGGATAATTCCTTTAAGGTCAACAGCATCATGAAATGTATTTTCATACACTATCCTCAGGACAAAGACTACTAGGAAGCTCCCTAATTTCTAAGGAATGACCTTTCAGAAACAAGGGTGGTGGAGCGCAGAATGATGGTGACTATACCTTCTCCAGTTTCTCAGCAGACGCTCCAGCCATGTGCAGACTTTGCTGCAATGCCAGGTAAGCCTTCTCCTGCAGTTTATGCACCTGCTGGGTGTCTGTCAGCCAAGGTCGGTCTATAAAACACAAGCACACACAAATCACACATCCGTGTTTCAATTCAGAATTCTTATTCAGTGTCAATTCTTATTCAATGTCGGCGCCTGGTGTCTGTGACATTACTCATGGTGTCATCCTGACTCATGTCAATGTTGGCACTGTACAAGGCATTGAAAATGCATGAAGCTAACACAGCTTGTAGTTACATGACTGTTTACACTAACCTGGGGAAAGAAGAATGGCGGCACTAAACAAGGCCATTTCCTCTTCTGACAGCTGCAAACGGCTCAAGCCTTTGGCCAAATCGAAAACTGCATTTACAAGGTCATCACAGCCTGCATACACAGAGAGAAACACAAATAGGGGAGAGAAAGGAGAGAGAGAGAGAGAGAGTGAGTACAGTCAGCCACTTAATATTCAACACAAACAAAACACAACGTTGTCATATTTCAGATGATCAGCAGAAAAATGTCATCTGTTTCACAAATGACATCCACAATTTGTTGCCTAAAGTAACTATTTAAATGGATTCGCTTACTCAAGCATGATATCCAAATTGCTGCAAGCCGCCTATCATCTAATGTTGACATTTCTCTGGTATTTTTTTTGTTGAAGAAATCCAGGTGTAATAACTTGGACGAAAGTAAACAGCGTGTCTAAGATACAGCATAACTCCCTCGGCGCACTCTTCTGTGTACGTGCGGTTAGGCACACTTTATACTCCATTAGATGGGGAGGGAGCCATGGGATGTTAGCCATAAGCTGAACAAGCTTAGTCTATTAGAACTAAGTGTATCTCTCATTAGAATTGCCCCTAGGGATAAATCTGCTTCATTTCACAGATAAACTTGTTGGACAAAAAAGTCCTATGTGGTTTAGTTTCCTGAAAACAACTGGAAAGTTTGTACCCAATGCTGCATGGTTTTGGGAACATACACTGTATACATTTTTAAGACACAGTTATTTTGTTTGTTTATTAATGTAAAAGAAAATCGAGTATCTCTTTATGTGAACATATGTCCACAACTACATGTATTTCTGAATGTAAGAACTGAACAGTCTTTGTGATACTTCTTTTCTGGGCCAGGGTTAAATCAATTTTGGATGACAACACCAGAGAAATCAAGAGACAGCCTAAAAAAGGATGCTCTTCAAGAAAGCCAACGATGATAGCAAAGAACACATTTTAAAGTGATGCTTGTGCTATGTTATGTTGTTATGTATGCTATGTTGCTCTGTTATACATGACTAATTTTACGGAAGACTAATCAGCTCATCAGAATGAGAGTCTTGCAATGAGATGCAAAAGTGGAGGGTACTCACCTAGAGCCTTGAAGAGCTGAGGACTGGCAAACTTGCCATCGAAGAACATAGTGTTGTTAGAGGGGTTGTATGCACGGCACACCCGGATGAGTAGCACCTCCAGGCAGCCTGAAGAGGGTGACCATGAACAGAGAGAAACACCACAGAGAGGGGCGTGGGGTGTAGAGAAAGAGACAGAGGGAGGGGTAGAGGATGCTCCACCGTGCAACAACATACAGGGTGAATGTGGAATTTTGATCCAGATTACAATAGAAGTGCAAAGTGGATATCAACACCAGGATATAGTTCAGAATGGCATTCAACCAACCCATGTTTCAAACATTTACAAGTCAACAAATAAGTATTTATATAAAAGGAGGTTTATATAAATAGAGAATTGTTCAATAGAAAATGTTTTAAGGTTTTAGGTGTATTTTGAGGAGCACAAAGAGAAAGAAGATTGGAGAGAAGAAAGGAGACAAGAGCAAACCTTTAGCTACAAAATTAGGGAACAGAGTTTCATATGGCATTCAAGCTGTTGATGTTTTAATTGTGAGCGTCTACACTGTATGTGAAAGGTGAGCGAGTGATTGAGCGAGAAAGAGAGAGAGAGAGAGAGAGAGAGAGAGAGAGAGAGAGAGAGAGAGAGAGAGAGAGAGAGAGAGAGCGTATGTGTGTTTTCTTTCCCAATGCGACGTCTCCATTTGTATTTGCCACCTACCTGTTACCTGGTTAGGCAGCTACAAATGGTCACAGACTGGCGCCCATGTCCCAAATGTGCATGTTTATTGGTATGTTTAGGTCAGTGACAGAAGAACACAGGCTGAGTGCTGG
Organism: Sardinella longiceps; assembly: GCA_027497455.2. NCBI lineage: Eukaryota > Metazoa > Chordata > Actinopteri > Clupeiformes > Clupeidae > Sardinella > Sardinella longiceps. The sequence goes on from JAODXP020000003.1 coordinate 638,524, forward strand.
GACATTTGCTGACCCTCATCACATATGACTCCACCTTTTCCAGTCTGTGCAGAACTAGACTAACAGGTATCATTCCTCTGAGTGTATCACCTTTCACATTGTGTGTGTGTGTGTGTGTGTGTGTGTGTGTGTGTGTGTGTGTGTGTGTGTGTGTGTTTGGGGGTGGAGGGTTATGCGCATGTACAGTGGCCATGATTACTGACCTGCTTTGAGCAGGATGATCTGGTCGTTCTGGCACAGGTCCATGAAGCCGGTGATCCGCTTGGCAAACTCCACCACGTACTGGATGGCATGGGTGATGTGCAGGGCACAGCGCTGCCACATCCACTCCGCTGACTGAGGAGAGAACACACACACATGTAAGGAGGGAACTTAAAGTATATCATAGCTGTTGTAGGTTTGTTTAGAGAGAGAGAGTGAGTGTGTGTGCGTGAGTGATTGACTGAGTGAATGAGTGAGTCAGTAAGTGAGAGAGAGAGAGAGAGAGAGAGAGAGAGAGTGTGTGTGTGTGTGTGTGTGTGTGAGAGAGAGAGAGAGAGAGAGAGAGAGAGAGAGAGAGAGAGAGAGAGAGATTGTATAAGTGAGGGGCCAGGAGGATGAGTCAGTGGCAGCTGGGGAACACACCTTGCATTGGAAGTGGCGTGTCTCCTCAGGTGTGTACTGACTCCATGTGAGCCTCTTCAGCTCCTCTGTGCTGTACTGACAGGTTTCCAGGTGGGACTTGATCACATTTTGAGTGATGCGTTCTGCACACGCACACACACACACACACACACACATTATTACTCTGTTATTACACCATATCCTGTTTTCCACTGAACAATTATTTCAATCACTCTAATTTCCAAATATTCCACGTGTCTACACACTGGCTTCCGTCATCCAACTGTCAACTCATCCACTTCTTTCACAGTCTAGTGCTGTTCTCATCAGTCCCTAACCCTAGGACCAGCATCACCCCAGTCATCTGTCCCAACTTTGACCTGTCTGACACATAATACCTGCTAGCTATCAAACCATTTCTCTATGCAATTATTCTTTAGTTAACACCCTTCCACCCATCCATCCCCCATCATACTCCCTCATCCATCAATCACCCACTCTCACACTCACCTATATCCAGCAGGGAGCAATCGTCGGGCAGGGTCCCCAAGGGCGAGTGTGTGAGCACGGCTGTTTCCGCCAGCATCTGGTATTCGTGTTTGACAGGCGGACTCCCACCATCGCCCGAATCTATGCTGCTGGGCTCAGGCGAGCTCTGATTGGACGAGCCGCTGCTGGCGCTGCCTCCGCTTCCCATTCCTGTGCTGCTGGTGCCCAGCATCTCCAGGCTGCTGCAGTACTCGCTGGCCTCCTCGGGGGTCAGCGGCAGGTCGAACAGCATGTCGGGCAGCGCGGCGATGTCATCGAGGTCGCTGAGGGTGGTGGTGCTGGAACCGCCACTGCTGTATGAGCGGCTGTGGCTCCCGTCCTCGACGCTGTCCTCGCGGCCCGCTAGGCCGCCCGACATCACCACATTGCCACCCAGGCACTCGGACTGGGACTTCTGGTGTTTCTGCACTTCAGCATACAGGCTGTCGCGCTGCTTCTTTGACATGCGGCCAAACTTCACCGCTGAAAGGGCAAAGTGGCATGATTAGATCTCTATGGTAAATCTCTGGTTGAAATGTACTGTATGTAGGCAGTTTAAGCTCATTTAAGCTCAAGTGATTTTAGAATCTCTGATTTTTCTGGGTACATTGTTAATTCTGTCATGTTAATTATACCATGGCTGCAAGTTATTCTACTTTATTTTGGTTGTGTAGAACAGATGAGAAGCCTGGTAGAGTGTTTGAACTGTTAGACAAAATGTGTTGCATAATGGGGATCTTTTGTTTTGAGACTAAGGCCATGTCACAAAACTTGACGTAACCCATAGTGTGTGATACTGTATAAATACTGTATGTTGACAAAAGGAAACACTGAGATATGAAAGTCGCCCCAGGGAGACTTTTCCCTCTTCCCTTCTCTCTGCTGTAGTGTTGAAGATTTACGAGTGTGTGCAGACACAAAGCAAACAAACACACACACACACACACACACACACACTAGCCACACTCACCATCGCGGCTCATGCCCAGTGCCAGGCACTTCTGCAGACGGCAGTGCTGGCAGCGGTTGCGGTTGGTACGGTCAATGAGGCAGTTCCTCTGCCGTGAGCATGAGTACATGGCGTTGTTCTGCTGGCTGCGGCGGAAGAAGCCCTGCAGAGACGTGATGCAAAGGGAGAGGAGACGAGAGGAGAGGAGAGGAGAGGAGAGGGGTGACTGGGTTAATAGACATAAAATACAGTACTAGCCCGCTGTCAACTCAACTGGGCTTCTTAATTAGGGTGCTCGAGTAAAGCCATCATCTGACTGGAGGGGGCTCGTATCCCTGATGAGGCATCAAAACCCCTACCAGAACATGTGTCACATCCAAAAAGCCTACTAATCAACAGTTAAGAGTGTTGGCCATCAGCAGAGATGGAGTTTTAACAAGGGGGAAAAGAGAGAATTATGTAAGGGCTCAGAGAGCTAGTGGAGAAACTAGAGTGCTAGCCTATGAATCTTTAATCAAACTGTCTGCCTGCGAGTTTTCTTTTGTCTGGTTTAATACACTGCTGACTTTCGGTTTCAAGCTGTTCCTCTGCCAATGGGCAAAACAAACACAGACCACATCGTTACTGCCAAAAGCCTCTCCGCTTGATAGTCTGCCAGGTGCTTTTATTATGCTTACCTTGCAGCCTTCACATGTAATTACGCCATAGTGGATCCCTGAAGATTTGTCCCCGCAGATTTTACAAGGTATCACCTCAATTTGGGCTGCAAAGACAAAGAAATGATACATTATAATCCACAGAAACATGATTCCCATACACACCAACATACCCAGCTGGCTAAGGAGGCATTATGACCACGGAAATACAACTAGTAAGGTTGACAAAAACAAAACCCTTTCCCATTGACACGCATTGATGTGAAGGTTATGAAAGCAGTGTGATAGCTATGCAAATAAATTGTGCACTTGGCTACACTACACAAATGGGTGAGACGCGAGTGCTTCAGGAGGAGCCATTTGCTTTTGAAACATTACAGCTTTGTGAAGCACTTTCTGCATTCACTTAGGCCCTCTACCAAAGCCTCTGCTGTGCAATATGTCAAGTGGACTCTAATATTGCACCTCTTACTTTCTCAGATAAAAATAAAATCAAGGACAAGGGAAATCTCCACGTTATATGGTTGTTATGTAACCAAAGCATGAACACATATTTTCAAACATTAATATGACATTTACACATGATAACCATATTCAACAAAAACTATAATGCAGGTCAGATTCCTAAAACACTAGAGACAGGACAGGATTACGTCACTTTGGTGGTGAAGCACTAATCTCGTTTAATTAGAGGTTGCAGGTTGTGTTGGTTGCTTGTTAGGGGTGTGTGTGTGTGTGTGTGAGCTGAGCTGCCTAGCCTCAATAGAAGACACTGTGTCCTTTCCTCTGTGACAGGAATAGCCTGGAGTCATATGTCAGTCACTGCAGTACGCAGTGCTTAAACACTGTCAGGCTACACTGTATATCAGGTCCTGGGAAGCCTGTTAGGTAACAGTGTAATTAGAAGGACTTCTGTATGCCACATTCTGTATTTGCCACATTCACAAGCATGTAGAACTGCTATTCCAGTGATAAAGACCACCTAAACATATAATTAGCTAAATAAATTTACACTAAATAGTTTGCTGAGAGTATAGTTCTGTACATGCAAGGTTATTCAACATAAACCTGGGGAGAATTACTGGAGGAAAATACAGCTCTCTCTCTCTCAGTATTACAACACAATGATATTGTCTGGAAAAAAAAAATATCTTTGTCCTCCATTTTGTGCTCGCATCTCGCACACTCTGTCAGCTGAATGACCAGGATATATTGAGGCATGCAATGGAAAAATCTGTAATCCCATAAGCGCTCCCCCGCCCTCCCTTGTGCTCTGTTCGGAGTTATATAACCGCCGTCTGCTAACATTCCACAAACACAGTCACTGAGGGGCGGTCAGTCTAGTAATGCTACCGCTCCGCCCTTTCACCAAGCATTGGCTGCCTCCCTGAGTGAGGGGATCTCTGAGTGGCTGTGTGAGATGTCATTTAACTTGATTGGGCTGTCAGCCCATCTGGATGAGCTGTCCTACTGACACACTTTCCCATTGAAAAGGGGAGGGTGTGGGAGGCAGCTGAGTGTTCACCATTTGAACAGCCTTTTCCTTTTTTTCCCTCGTCTTTTAAGGTGGACCGACAACAGACTTCATGTGGAGGGAATTCATGGAGTAAAGACCACAAACAGAGGATATATACTGTTTGCCAAGTCAAGCTAATGCACTAAAACATGCTCTATTATATACATCTTAAACCAAACATACATTATACTAAAAACAAAAGTGTATAATTCGACTGGGATTTGGCTACACTCCTTGACATATAAACTTACCATTAACCTGCAAGATAGGACAACGACTGCTCATGTAATAATCCATTGTAGTATTCTATACTACGACAGAGATCTATAAGAGGTCTACAGTTATGAATTAAGAAGCATATACTGTACCCTCCTGACGATGGACTACAAATTACAAACAATTAGTAGCTCTACTGACGCACATTGGGAGAGGCCAGATAGTATCATCCCTCATGGATAAAAGAGGCAGCATGACTAAATGCATGCAGAATGCAGGAACTTCCACTCATAAAGGTTAGGCCACTTGTGCGCTAGGTGCCTGTTATGTCATGAACTAGGGTAGACTCCATTTGAAGTTCATAGACTGAAAAGCCAATGACCTATCCTTTAAAAAGTGACTTTTACAACACCTTATGGAACATATAAAACCTAAAGAGATTATTTTTAAGATCGTTAACAGCCATGGTAAAGACTGCCTGAGACCTAATTGTTTTGTTCTGCCACAGCCATGTTGGTATTATGTCATGTGATGTTGTACCATGCTTTGGTATGTACCCAAGGCGATACTAACGGCTCGGGAAAAACAAGATTTATGTGCATTGGTGTCCAGATGTTGAGCGGCAACACACGCACATTCAGGCTCCCAATAAAAGCGAGGCACTTTAAGTATTAACAGCTTGAAGACCAAAGGACAACACAGTAAAAATGATTTGAGGGTTGATAAATAGTCCAGAGAACAATGAATGACGGAACATTCCGTGACCACTGAGGTTTTCTTCTTTGTTTGGTCCCAAACTTATGCAATTAAACTCAAGGAAAAATCTTACCAACAAACTTATTGTACATGAATATGTGTGCAATAATGATATAGTCCAAGGGCCTTTCTGAATGATTTGACAGTTCAGTCAGTTCAGGTATCAGTGCTTCTATAGTTGAAAGAGCTTGAATTATCTTTCCTTGAAAGATGAGGTTTTTATCTATGTTTGTCTCGGTCAGTAGGTCAGTAAGGCAGTAAGGGTGCAATCTGCACATGTAGCTCTAGTAGTTGCCCCTGATCATATATTACAGCACCATCCCCATTTGGTTCCTCACCCTTCACTGTGCAAAGGTCATGCATACATAAATGAGATACTTGAACTTTGATTTCAACTTTGCCTGTCTACCATAAACAACTTCTATGGGTTATCTTACCCCTACAGATGAATTAACTGATTCTTTGTGCATTTATTTTTTTTGTGTGTGGTATACTGTAATTAGGAATATCTGAAGTAAACTCAGCATCCTTATTCATGTGCTGTTATTGGTCCTGGAAACATGAGCCCTGCAAGTTATGAGAAGGCAATTCTACAGGGAAAAGGCAACACTCACTGAACTCATACAAACTTGGTGGATTTTTCTCTGCTGATTTGACAAATGTCATTAACTTTATTCAGTAGCCTATACATAGCCTATCACACGATGTAACACCCTGCCTTACTATTTTGGACCTACACATATTTACAAATATACACAAGTAATTAAGTAGGCCTAGGTAGAGTAGTATAAGTAAGGAAATCTATACCTAACTCAGCACAGTGGACAGAACTTTAATTTTTGATTAAATTAATCTGGCAATTTAACTCTAAATGAACACAGGGGTCAGGTTTTATCACAAACTAAAAAAAAAAAAAACATCACAAGAGCATAAACTTAAGGTACACAGGGAAGTGTAACTGACTGCTTACTTCCTTTGTGAAACTTGCCAATATAGGTTGATGACACGGTAATAGACCTATGTAATAATAGTGTATCAAGGAACAGGCTACAATGTTTAAATGTGATCAACAACATAAGCCAAGTATTGGTTTCAAAGTTGAAATATACAAATGTATGTACAGATCATATTTACTGAGCTGAGAATACATAGCATATTATTTAAAATGGAGAACAGTCTAATATGCCTCAAGTCTGTTTTCAAGTTCAAACACCCACCAGCAACAGCGCTGCTTTGCAAACAAACCGCGTGGGTCTGCACGGACAAGCTAAGCACCGCCCCTTTCCCTCCTCTCTCTCTCTCTCTCTTTCTTAGCTTCCCCCACCCCCCGCCCCCCTCCCGCGGGTGCGGTGTAATGTTCGGTGACATAACTAGGTCAGTAGAACAGTTAACTCTACAGCTCACACAGCCGGCCATGCTGGAACCTGAAAACAACAACACGTTCATGACACGCGACAAACAAGATAACGCCTGAAATTAAACCCGAGTCAGATTTACCAGATCCCTATTAATGGTTATCTACTTTATCATAAAATGACACCGTGTCTAATAAAGTAAACCAAGTAGCAAATAATGGGAGACATTGACTTAGGTTCGGCGACAATTTTTTTCAACTGTAACGTTATCGTGGATAGTTACAAAGTAGCAAGGAGATGGGGACATATTGTTATTTTTTAGGTAAATGGAGCTGCGTTTTGCTACCATCCCGTCATTACATAACTCACAATAAGCATGCTTTTATGTCTCCTCATACGCACACAAACACGCAGAAAGCGAAGAGACCTGTTAAATGTAGCCTAATAAATGATCAGTGATATGCAGTGCGAACCACGTCTTTGAGACTCTACAGCCAAGAATATCACCGATGCTGGCTGAGGGTAACATGCCTCCATGACAATAACTGCACAAGACTAGACAAGATTTCACTGTTACTCAGCAGTGGAGGAGTCAACCTCATGGTCATTGCGAGCTGGAATGCGCAGGGCTGGCAGCTGGCAAGCCCATCACAGAAAACACAACGATGGATTATCGTTACTGTGTTACGCATCAAATATTTTACTCTCTGCAAGCGCAGCTTTAAAAGTGCACCATCTTCCATTTCCTGTTTTGCAATTGCATACAAACTGTATATTTAAAGGACCAAAACATTTGAATATTTTGTCTGCAATTTCCTCAAATATACAGTCATGAATTTATCAACACATTGATTCTGACAAGTACGCAGAAAATATCTCGATGATGTACTCACCTCTCATTTTGAATGTCTTTGGGTTGAACTCCTCAACGTGAAAAAAATGCCAAGTTGGACAGCTAAGTGGCTAGCCTGAGATAGCTAGCAGAATATATTCTTTCAGCTCCCAAGAGGAGCATTATCGAGAGTAAATATACCGTTGAATGACTCTTGATCTTTGTTCGTCAGACGCCTGGATAATTCAAGCAACTTTTGATATACGATTTTTCTAATGTGCTGCGCTCTAGAGAAACGTCGCTGTCGTCGTTCCGATTTCTCCTCCCTTTCCTAGTCTCTCCTTTCCGCACTGTGCCTTCCTCTCAGTCTACCCTGCTAACCTACTTTTCGACGCGTGGACTCTCACATGATCTCACTCTGCTGGCCCATAGACTCCTCACGGGGACGCGCACCCTTCCCCGCTCTTAAGGTGGATCCATTCTTTCTAGTTTTACGCATAGACTTTGCTTTCGCGTAGTTCGCCACATTCTAGGGCGGCATGCCTCAAAAAACTCACACTGTTGCAAACTGTAAAAGGTAAAGCACGTGCTCAAAATCTTACAGTGTAGCCTATTTTTTTCCACAGTAATAAAATTTTAATAAAAGCAGTCAGGTAAAAGTTTTAGAAAAAATTACAGAACAATGTTTTTAATGTCATCATAGCCAACTTGAATATGACTAGGCTATTATTAATATTTTTTGCAATCTGCATTGTCAGCAATTGTCCTTGTCTAATCTAATGTCAAAATATTTTACTAGGCTATTTAAACAAATAGTTTATAATAGTTTTAACAAATAGTTTTGTGATAACAAAATAAACACAACCTGACATGTAGATTAATAAGATAGACTACTTTGACCGATCTGTGTTTGTCAACATGGGTTATGTAACCAGAATTGGAATCACATAATGTGTTATTCTGGCTCCTTGTGTGGACATCTGGAGAACGGAACTCAGATGAGTCTCACTAACAGTAATGTTTGGATTTGTGAAACACATGAATTTAGTCACAGTTCAGTGTGCTGTCAGCCCATGTGTGATTTAGTGCAAGGAGAGCAGCTATCGGTGCTCAGTCTCTGACTTGTTGTGTAATAAATTCACAATGCTCTCATTCCTTTTTGTCTTTCAGTTTTGAAAAATATTTATTTGCATTTGCTGTGGTTGGTGATAACACTGCAACCACAGTTAGTGGATTTAATGATGCAATTCTCCGGCAGACTGAGTTATGAAACGGGGAGAAGGGGAGATTACAGTAAGTAGGTTAGTGGAGCAACTCAGGAGTACACAGCAGGCAGCACTAAGCCCTCCCATTCTTCCTCTAACACCCCCCTCCCCTCCCTCTGTACTCTCCCTCTCTGTACCTCTTCCACACAAGCACACGCATACACACACACACACTCACACACACACAAACACACGCAGGCGTGCACACACACACACACACACACACACACACACACATAGTGTATAGTATCTGAGTGTCTGTCATATTTAGTTTTCTCTTTCCCCATGGACAGACAATGCCACTCATAAGAAAGAATAGAGAAAGCTAAATGTAAATCTTTCCAGAGAATATAATAATACATGTTTTTTATAACACTAAAATGCTTCATATATGCTTAACGTGAGCTATTTGTCCTCCCTCTTCCCTTTCCAATCGTTTGTTCGCCTCTCTCAGCTCACTGTTACCAGTAGCAACCATGGTGACACTTTGACCCTAACCCTTACATAACCACTGACAGACTGAAAGAGAGGGAAGCAAAATGAGAGTGTGAGAGAAAGAAAGAGAGTGTGTGAGAGAGAGAGAGAGAGAGAGAGAGAGAGAGAGAGAGAGAGAGCACTAATAGGCATGTAATGTAATAGGCTATAGCCAGCTGTTTTTCATTACTATAAAAAGGAAGAGTGGCTATTGAGTAATTTGGAAATGCGGGGTAGAATGAGAAAAATGGGCTTGATAAGAGAAGGCCAAGAGAAATACAAATGCAGACGGCTGATCACAGCACTTTGAAGAGAAATAGCAGACAGATGAGAGGGCAGAAACAAATGGACCTAACACACACACACACACACACACACACACACACACACACACACACACACACACATACACAGACGCAACACACACACAAATACACACACTCACTCACTCAGCGAGAGATAAAGGAACACAAAATGTCGGCCGAATGACTGAGCAATACTTCTCAGCCCCATCTCCTGCTCTTAGATCCCAGTGTGAGCTGAAAGCGCTGTATTTCACATGGATTACATTACGATCCTGTTCCCTAGCTGAGTAATCCCTCTCCCACTTTGCTCTCATTTTATTAATCCCTCTCCTTTCTCCGCTTTCAAAAGCCTTACCCCCCTCCACTCTCTCTCTCTCTCTCTCTCTCTCTCTCTCTCTCTCTCTCTCTCTCTCTCTCTGCACTGAGCAGTAATCTGACATGACCTCAGGCTGGTGCCACTGGGTCAGTGTACTTGCCCAGCTCGCTTCCATCTCACTGCATCTCTCTCCCCATCTCCCTCTCTCTCTCCCTCCCTCCCTGTTTCTCCCTCTACTCCTGTGGCTTTAGTTCCGTCACATTTGGTTTTGGTTTTTCACTCTAAGTCCTTTGCATCTGTTTTGTTTTTTTAATACCATCCCCTTCCCTATCTCTCCAGCTTTCTCCTGGGTTCTATTTGGTTGGTTTTTCTACCTAGGGTTAGTTCCTCAGAGATGTAGAACCATGGGAGTACCCCTATCTGTTTGGACACCCTTCAGTGTTGATATGCTTGTCCTAGCATTATGGATGTGTCAGAACATGACCATTCATAGCATTACTTAAATATTTTGAGCTAATTTGCATATAAACTCTATAGCTAAAAGGAGTTGTTATGTATATAACAAAAGATGTTGCATGAATGCATTGACACGTTGCATGGATGTACTGTATTGACACATGGCATGAAACTGCCCATTAATTTAAATAAAAATGTTTGTTACAACAACAAAACAGCGGTTACATAACTTATATATAAAATCAATTGCAGGAAACCACCTCTGGTTTAGAAAAAGACTGATTAAAAACTGGCTTGCACAATCATAATATGCCCTCCAGGTTGTACCCAGGATCTACAAAGCCGCAGCTTCACAGAACCGCACACAGTACGCACACACACACACACACACACACACACACACACACACACACACACACACACTCTGTCAGTTTGCCAACAATTGCAAAATGCAACAACACAACAACATGACAGCCCAACCCTAAAACTTTGGCAGTATGATACAAATGAACCTCTTCACCTGTTGGCACTAGTTCTAGACCTTTCATATTAGGGATATGACGTTTTTGATCATCATTATTAATTCTGTAAATGGCAGAAATGTCACTATATGATGCACATGTGTAGTATAATTGTATTGGAGGGGCTGGTCGACCAGCCCTCTAGCATTATGAACAGAGAGGGTAATTCTTCAGACTATTTGCACAGGCACAGAGGCACACTGCCCTGGGTAAACACAGAGTAGTACCGCATTTGCCTGTTCCACACCTGGGCACAGAACAATACCTACCATTAGAAATAAGCAAACATATCTGTACATTCTGTACATTGCGAAATGGAAAATAAACGTCCACTCCCACATTTTTTTTTGTCCACCTAACATACATTTCTGACCCATTTCAAACCGCCTCTCTTAAAAAAAACAAACTAGTAAATGACAGCTTGCAAACGAGCCACATGCTCGGGCTGAAATGTATAGGCCAGTGATGCAAATGGGTGGCATACTCATCCGCCACCCAAGATGTCAGTTTCCAAAGGATATGCAAAGGACAGGCTCCGCCGAGAGCGAGCGAGAAAGAAAGATGGTGTTGCCATGGTGATGGTCCGTATGTTGTTTATCTGCAGTGAGTCAGCGTGCTCCGCCATGTGAGGCTGACCTAAATCGAGGCGGTACAGTGGCGCTGGTCGTGATGATGGCGACGTGCAGAAGCACAAGCCTCGACATGTGATGCCTCACAGCGCGGTGTGCCGCGTGGCTTGCCTCGCCTCAGATTCAGACACCATTTGTGAGACGGCGGTGATTTGGACTGTCTGTTTCTCCATCATGCCTGTTGAATACTGCAGTCCATAGAAAGCCTTTAAATTGTTTCCAGAACACTAAACTGGCATTAATGGCTTTCATACATTAACAAGGATTATTAACATTTAACAGACACAGTAAGACACTGTCATGATTGTCAATTGAGGAGAAAAGAAGGGAGACAAGGATGGGAGTGAAGAAGCAAATAGGTGAAGAGAAGAACCATATAAATATAGACCTGAGTGTATTGAATAAAGGCTATGATGCAAAACGATGGGAGAAAGACACAGTGACACAGAAAGCGCCAATGGAGTGGAAAAGTCATCTTCCTCTCCGTAATAGAGTGAGCATCTTCCTACGTCTGTTCTGTTCTGTCCTCCTGCCTTTGTGTTGGTTCCCATCTGCCCCTCTGGCCTACTTTCTCTACCCCCCACCTGCTTTCGCCTCCTCTCGCCCTCCTGAGGACACCATGGGGCACTCCCTTCTCTCTCGCTCTATCAGTTTTCCTCCTCCATCTCTCTTCCTCTCTATCACTCTCTCTCTCTCTTTTTTTTCTCTCTTCTCTTTCTCTCCCACTGTCTCTCTTATTACTCTGTCTCTCTCTGCTCTCCTTTTACATAATGGCCTTTGAAGACTCGATCTTATCACCCTGTGTGTATCTCAGATGATTCTGTCTCTTGGCCTGGTGGTTAGGCCTGCTGTCTACATTGTGGGGGGAAAAATGCTGCATATATGCTTATTGTGGGGGAAAAAAGTTTTTTTTTCTTTCTTTGTTTCTTCATTCCTCTCTTTCTGTCTTTCTTTTTCTATACAGTATAGGTGTCTTTTGTTCCATCTGTCAAACAGGCACTCATGTTTGTTTGTCAACATCTCCTTTTCTATTGGCAGAATCCCCGCTGAATAATTGTTATTTTGCACCTCATTGTAATTCTCCCTTATTAGGCAACCGAGCCTCCATTTCACGTCTGAAGCGAAGAAGGAGGAAAGAAGGACCCCTAATGGGCACTGCTGACACTGAAGCTGCACTTATGTAACAGTGCCCTACACTCAGCGCAGCGGGAGCTCACTTCAGTCCTACCGCTCACTAAGTGAGTCCTAACGTTGCAGCCGTCTAACGTCTAAGTGTGATGATCAAGTGGGTCTGCCTGGATCTGATCTGTCTTCAGCAAGATGGTTGGCTTGGCTTGGCTTGGATGTATGGCAGGCTGGCTAGCTGGCTTGTTCTGTCTACCGCCATGTGCTTCAGCAGCCTTCCTTTCTCTTGCTGGATGTCCTTTGGTGCTTGCTAAAGGACAACTGCACACGCTTATGAACCCTGATCACGACTGCAGAGGGCTGCACTCGATGTGTGTCTCTGCAAGGCTCCGGCACAGCACAGCTTTCCCTCAAAAACTGCCTTGGCCAAAACCAACAATACTGCATGGAGCTGATGTAACAATTATGTAATGTGTGTCGTTCTACCAACGCTCTGCAGGCAGAGAGAAAACACAAAGTGTCTATCTCTCTCTCACTCTCTCTCTCTTTCAAACACACACACAAACACACTCTCTCTTTTTGAATTTCTTTATCCCTCACTTGTTTTTTGACGTTAGGCATAAATCACTACCTTCTGGTTCCAAACCAGTTCCAGACACCATGGTTTTGATTTGCAAAGAAAGAAGGTTGACGAGAGTTGATCATGACATGTCAGCAGTAAAATCAGCCCTAGAGATAACAGAGATCTTGCCTATTGATGTGGCAGTGCAAGAATGAGGATATTTGAAGGATATTTGTTTATGTAAATGTTGAGTTGTTTCACTGCCTCTGCAGAGAGACTGCACTGCGTCAGTATGGGGTAATAGAATGGGATGGGGGGGGGGGGGGTTAAGGGGGGGACAGAGAGTGAACGCCAGAGAGAGTGAGAGATGAAAGAGGGGAAAACAAGGAGGGAGGGGGTGAGAGGCAGAGAGAGAGAGCGAGAGAGAGAGAGAGAGAGAGAGAGAGAGTAACGAAGAGGGGTGTGTCTCCACTGACCTAGTTACAGCTGCACAATGTGCTCCTCACTCTCAGCGCTGCTATAAGGGGACATGGCAGAGCACACACACACACTCACCTAGAGACGGGCCAGACTTGGGCCGGAGACCGGAGCTCAGACAGGTGTACACACGCACGAGCAGCAGCTCTTTTAACAAATCACACCTGACATTTGAGCATAAACCTTCCCCATACTACAACACAACACCTCTCAACCTGTGAACATTATTTTATTAAACAACAACAACAAAACAAACAAAAACATATCAACTATTTCTGAAAGTATGTCTTTGTTCGTAGGGTGAAAAGGTCACAAGGCGGTGATTGTGAACACACTCTGGTTGATAGAAATGAATGCTTCATCACATCAGCGCAGCTCAGAAATGTAATTTTCTGCTATTATATAAGCTAGCTGGCTGGTCTGCCAGGCAGCGCTGTGGCCATGTCTTTATTTAGTTGTGGAAATGTGAGGGCCTGTGATATTTAGAGAGCAGCAACACCCACTGAGTGACCCCTCCCTTACTGCATGGTGGGGGTGGGGGACCCATATTCACCTCACTCTTATCATAACAGGAAAGTTGCTGGAGGGTCAGAGAGTGAGAGAAAGAATGTGTGTGTGTGTGTGTGTGTGTGTGTGTGTGTGTGTGTGTGTGTGTGTGTGTGTGTGCGCATGCGCACAAGTCCGTGTCTATGTCGTGTGTGTGTGTGTGTGTGTGCGTGTGTGTGTGTGTGTGTGTGTGTGTGTGTGTGTGTGTGTGTGTGTGTGTGTGTGTGTGTGTGTGTGTGTGTGTGTGTGTGTGTGTGTGTGTGCATGCATTTGTGTGTGAGAGAGTGTGTGTATGTATAATAAGAAACAGCTGTCAAAAACTACAATGCCTCAGTCCGTCTGCTCTTACTGTAACTTCCTGATTTGTAGAATGCTATCTGTTTAACCATGAAGGAAAATTTATGTTACGGTAATAAGTATTCACTAGTCTTTAAACGTAGATAGGCTATATGAACATCAAGATGGTACAGAAGTTGAACAGTCACTATAAAAAGGTAGATGAGGTTTGGAGGTGATCCTCAAATAAATAGGCAATTTAAAAAACTCAGCAAACCATGTAATCCAAAAGCCCATACAAGCCATCCATGCATCATAAATGATCAAAGGTTGGAATGTAGTCTACTGTATGCATTGAATGCTTGAAAAGAAGAATTACAGATGAAGTACTAAAAATGTTTAATCTATGCACAGCAGTTCACATTGAAATGACGTACTGTATCTTCATGTACTGTACACTAAAACTATACAGCTGGACCAATGCCTTGGCCTACTTGTTGTGTACTGTGTTACCCTGACTATGCCCATGTTAAACCACAGGAGTTGAACAACACGGTTATCAGGTTTAGCAATTTAACCTTGAGTTCCGTTCTTGTCATTTAAACCAAGGGTGAAGTGTGGGAAACTATAAACATTGTTTTAATGCATTCATCTTCCCCTTTTGTCTTATCTTCTTTTACAGCATCGTCAGTGTACTCAGCTTCAGCAGGTTCAGCTCATAGATGTCTTCAGTGGGAACAGTGTGTCCTCATTACACGAGTCCCATTGGCCCTATAGATTCTATACTGATACATGTTTACCATGACCTGGCTGTGTGAGGTCAATCACATCAAAATCTAAGCAAGTACTTATTTCTGATTTCACACCAATCTAGGCAAGTACAGTCATACCAATCTAGGCAAGTAGTTTCTCATTTTAAGTCGCTTAAGTCAAAACAGAACAAAATCGAAACAAAGACACAAGCCTTTTGAAACTGTGGTTAGTACCGAGTCAGTCGACATAAAGAAAGAAAAACAAATGAAATAAAAAATCTGTGACTGAAGGGGGAGTTTGATGTGCCTTTACAGTAAAGGCTAGTTTTAGGCTTTTCAGGGCTAATTGACACGTGGAGATTAAGGTATTACAGTGCAATCTGATCATATCATTAAGTATATGTTATTAGGAGAGTTTATTGATCTTACAGTATAAGACCTTAGGTGTCTGTGAGTATGACCAATCATTTATTAGGCATCAAATTGCAGGAATTTCCCACAGGTATGGCTTTCTTGTTCCTGTGATTCTGTTATTTTGCACGAAAATGCCTTTCCTGTCCATCTCCGCTGTTTGCAGTACAGAGACTTCACTTTCTGTGAGATGTTGACGCCAAAGTCCAGCACACTTGATGGTTTTGTGCTTATATATATGCGCTTGTGAGAGGAGTCAGATATAACTGCTCACCACAGTCAGTTCACTTCAGTTCCCCCAACAATGACTGCACTCCCACTCCCATTCAAAGAGGCAGGCCTACTGACACACTTCACTTTGAGTTGTTACTCAAAGGCCAATTTCAGCAGTTCCAGTTTGAACCACTGACCCAATTATCGTCCAGGTTCAAGACCTCGCTGGCTGGACAGATGATTGTGTGTGGTCCACATAGTATTGGAAGAACACAATTCACTTTCCAATTGCTCCTCCTGTGTGTTTCCAGTCATCCTGTCTGACCTGTCTTAAGATTATATTTGCGCCACATCATTTTCGTCCTTGGAGTCTTTGCTGTTGGGACACATCCTGCATTCTGCATGTGTGTGTGTGTGTGTGTGTGTGTGTGTGTGTGTGTGTGTGTGTGTGTGTGTGTGTGTGTGTGTGTGCGTGTCTTTTTTTTCTTTTCCATTAACATTTTTATTACTTTTGGGGAGAATTAAAATTATGATAGTAAATGGAAAGCCAGTTTCATAACACAAAATATTTTTACTGTCCTTTTGATTGTGCCATAATGAGATCAACTGACATTTGAGGCCTTTTAAGAGCAACAGAATATCAGTATAACCATTTCTTTCCAGATGTTGCGTATCCAATGCACAAAATTTCAATTTCCCAGTTTCCACAGAGAATGTTCAGAGAACAGTTATGCAAGAGAAGGGGGACATAACCAATTCTTTGGGTGCCGATTAAGCAAATTTGTCCTGGATGAAGGTTACTGGGTTGTTAGTGGGTGGTAACCTCTCATGCAAATACAAACAAACAGTCACTGTCAGAATATAAAATATCTGCTAAGGGTTTCCTTGATCGTCACCTTTAATCTTTATGTGAAATCTGTGAAAACGTTTCAGATGAACCACATTGTGGCCTGTCTGGATCTCATTTAAGTTTTGGAACTTTCAGGACATCTGGGTGCTCATTTATTTTCAGGTTTTATGGCTGATTGAGAATTCCAGTTCAAGTAGATCTAGTTCATTTTAAGGGAATTACAAAACACCAAGTTCAGCTCTGGACAAATACATAACTTACTGCGATACTATCAGTGTGTTCTCACAAGAGCCTCTGCATGCATGTGAAATCATTATTTCCACATAGGTAGACAGCTTACAAGTCGATAAACAGGAGGTGGTTGGCCGAAGTTTCCTCTTAACACTGAACCAAGTATAATTCAAGTGAGAGTTCACATAATGGCAGTAAACATTGGTTAAGAGACGTGACACATGGCCATGCTCAAACTGTTTGACGTTATTGTGGTAGCAGAATAAGCCTGTCTCTGAACAAACCTCAATGTTTTCACATCCTCCAAACCCACTCACGCACTTAGACATACAGTAGTTGTCAGTGATAGACTGATAACCTGTCTACTTTTCCTCTGTGCAGTAATTCAGACTTAAAACGATTGATTAAATCTATCTCTCAGCAGCAAACATTGTGTCCAGCTTCAAACAAAGGTATGTTGTTGTTTATTCTTATTGGGGCCAATATTGTGATGAAGAATAGACGATGAAACAAATGTTAAGATCACAACAGGATATATACAAGTACATGTATCTTATTTCCCTACATTGTTGAAGGTTTTAATATAAAATGATTCAGAACATCAACCTGCTGACAGTAAACTAGTGGTCATTCATCTTCACGTTTTAGGTTTAATTCCATCCTTGAAAAGTCTTTATTGTTAACAAATACAGAAAAATATGTTTAAACAATGATATAGGTAATGATAGACAGTTTCTTTTTGGGCACTTGTGTTGCTGCTTAAGAATGTTCTACCTCTACTTGTAGCCTACAAAATCAATTTAACACTGAATACGCAGAAGTTTTTTTTTTTTCTTCTTCTTCTTTAAATGTGATTGTGACCGTGCATTGTTCAGGAAATGGTGGGCATTTGTGGCCAATACTTCCGTTGAAAGATGAACTAGTAAGTATGACCAGAGACACGTTTAGGAGGCCTTAGAAGGACTTTGGTTTGACTGACCTAGCAGGGGAAAAAATTAGCCTTAGGCTATTTAGGCAAGGAAGATACACGCAACAGTCTAACAAGCTATACAAGCAAAAGTTTTTGTCCACTCCAACCCACTATATGAAATAAAAAGAATATGATGAATACTTAATGAATATTCTTATTAATGGATGTTAACGACAAATAATACACACTACAAATTTTGTATGAAATAGTACATTTATATAACTATATAACTAACTATATATTCAGTCCAGCTTCCAGTATGTCTAACACTGATCTCGAATATTACCATGAAACATACATTCAGTAACACTGTCTATGGACAATATATTGAAGCACTTCAAGTTTTAATAGCCTATAAAATTAGGTTGTAGTCTTTTTTTGCTTTATGAGTACCGTCATGAGAATGTTCAGTACATGCAAAACGTTCTGAACACTATTGTCAGAAGTTAAGTTATTAGCCTTTATGAATGCATTATACAGACTTTAAGCAAAGTGTTTAACCAACATTTCTTTTAACCACTAGACAGAAAGAAACATTTGTATTGAAGGTACCATGTTGCAATTAATTTCTAAGAGTTTCAATTGGTCTTGTACACTTGCAAAAACAGCCTAACCCACATACTCTTGTCAGAGCGGTATAGAAACTGACTCTTGTGTATTATTGCTTACAGTGTACTTTCAGCAGAGTAACCCTACCAATGTTTAGGAATGTTGGTAGAATGTTCTCTGGTCTGCTCTCATAGTGTCCCAGAGAACTAACTAATTTCTGAGCCAAAGTGGAGGCCTTACCACCACACAGTGAGTTCAGCGTTATCACCATCGCTATCCTTGTGCTGGTTGGCATTAAAGAGGAAGGCTATCATTGAAGCCTTCAAATGTACGCACACAAATGGCAATTTCAAGCTCTTAACAGCAATAGAAATCTTGTAAAGTTAAAGTTTAGGGTTGGTCTTATGTCTTAGAGGTGTTATTATTAAAGAACAATTTCAGTACAACTTAGAAAGCTTTTTGCACACCTCCACCACCACACCAGAAATATTTTGGATTCATGGCAGATGTTGACATAATTATTACATTCTAATGTGCAAGGTTAGATCAAGCCTGGTGCCACGTGGGGGCGAAAGGGGGCTTCATCGCCCCCTCAGGTGGACTTCCCCGCCTACTCTACTAAAACTCAGAGATCATTTAGCCTACTTAAAATCAGTTTATACTACACCTTGGCAATTCAAAATATTATCAGGCCTCCATAATAGTCTGACAGTTCTGTAAGATTAATGTGCAATACAATCATTGTAAAATGCAAATCTACACTCTGCAAAAAAAAAAAAATAGGTTGTGGGTGCAAATCTGTCAGACAAATGTTTTCATACATCTGTAAAACAGATAGCGGGTGCGAAATCATCAGCACAAGATTGTAGCTTTAAAAAACAATATTTTTCTGTAAAGGGCAGAAGGCCTTCTCAAACAATCTCGTTTGTCTCGTTACCAAATAAACTGCTGAAACCTAATCCAACCTCAGTCCTGGTCTCACTCCCTAACCAACTTGTGAATCAAACAATAATCTTTTTCTGAGTTTAAAGATTTGTACTGACTAAGGCACTCCCAGTTTAAAAAGTCTTTATTTAAATGACCAGTCCTTACATGGACAACTTAAAAACAAGGCCCACGCGTAGCGGCATGAGTGCCTTCTTCAGGGCAGTAACACAAAAGGACAGAGTAGTGCATGTTAAGAGTGTAGGAAAGGACAGGTGCAAACAACTAGACAATTAGTGCTGAGGTTCTCCACACTGCTGAGCCCGCCTCTCACACAGTTCCCAGCAGCAGAGAGCCTGTCAATCACACTGCCAACAAACTTTGGGCCCGCCTCTCACATCGGTACGCCAGCATAAGATAAACAGTTACAAAATACAATTACAATGTCAAGAACTGTATACATATGGAACACTAGCTGTAAGAATACACAACATACATACATGTACATGAGAATATAAATTGATTCACTTCTCTTACAAAACCACTGCAAGACTAACAGTAGTCACATAAAAGGATGCATCAATCTATATTCCTCATTTACATGCCTGGAAATTGCGCATTGCTTATAGCTAGTGTTCCAAATCTATACAGGTCTTCCCGTTGTAATAATATACTTAAGTTTATCATAAACGGAGGGGTAGCGGGTAAGGGGTAGGGCCAATGGGCAGTGTGATTGAGAGCTCCTGCTGGGAACTGTGTGAGAGGCGGGCTCAGCAGTGTGGAGAACCTCAGCACTAATTGTCTAGTTGTTTGCACCTGTCCTTTCCTACACTCTTAACATGCACTACTCTGTCCTTTTGTGTTACTGCCCTGAAGAAGGCACTCATGCCGCTACGCGTGGGCCTTGTTTTTAAGTTGTCCATGTAAGGACTGGTCATTTAAATAAAGACTTTTTAAACTGGGAGTGCCTTAGTCAGTACAAATCTTTAAACTTGGATCTAGAACCTTGGACTAAAAGAGCACCCAAAACCAAAAAACTGAAAAAACTTGGATAAGAGCACGCCATTTTCTATGAAGCTAAAATAATCTTTTTCTGACACTCATGTCTTTTTTATGGAATCCTTTAACAATTCCAAATTGTCCTTGATTAAATGGCCGTGGTTTTAGGGAGTGAAGCCCAGAGAATGTTCATGTGTTTATGTGCAAATACAGTAGGTCAATTCCAATTAGATCAATATGAAAAAAAGAGAAAGAAACAAACAAACAAAAAAAAACATTGTTTTGACTTCATGCGCTGTTAAGATATTAACTATTCCTAGTTGCAGACTTTTAACTTCTCATGTACTATAGGTATAAAACAACCATATCTCAAGTTCATTGTACAGTTTGCCATTTAAATTAGGCCTGTGCCGAGCCTGTGTCAGATAGATGTGTGACAGCCAGGATAGTTCACAAAACGTGTTGTCTTCACACATTATGACAGTGTAAAGAGTAAAGTCTCAGGCCTCAAGTAAAGAGGCACCATTTTGATTTGTCATTAAGAGATTTTGAAAGATAGACAGGCTCTCATGATACCATTATAAATACATTCTTGGACCACAAGTAAGTGGAACTATTTTTATACTGCATTAAAGAGGCCCTATGCAAGTTGTGTGTAAGACATGTCAACTCATGACTAAGACAACTTCTAATGTCATATCCTATCATTTTAAAATGTCATAATCAAGATACATTTGTTACAAGTTGTCATATACATTTGTGACAAGCTTACAGTGGTTATGACAAATTAATGACAAAGTCATGACTTTCAAATAAAGTGTTACCAATTAGGAGAGTTTTTTGTAATATTCATTTTCTTTATGCTGGCTGTATACTATTCCTTTAGAATGGTCCGTTAAAGTTCTAAAAATATTCACAAATGCAAAAATTTCATATTCTATGACAGTGAGAAGTCTGTCTTTTGATTGGGCAGGAAGATGACTCACCACAGCTTTTAGACGTTTTCAGCAGACCGAAAGCTTGGCTGATTAAAAAGAACACAAAAGAGGATTTAAGTGTGCAGACATTTTTCTTTCTATTTTGCACAGTTTTTGGTTATGTTTGGCACCTTTTAATCGAGAGTGCGGTGGGATCCGGTTAAATACAGACGTTTTCATGATAAAAATTAGTAACCATAGTGACATTGAATGTTTGGTGTAGTATATTTTAGTTCACCAGTTAACGAGAGCAGGCTGATGATTTTGTGCAGAACTTAACAAAAATTCAGCCAGTCATCTAGTTCTTCTTCTCCTCCTTTGAGGTTGAATGTTGCATGTCAGTTCTCTACTGAAACAGATACAGATAGACTACAACAAGGATACAATGAGGTTTTTGTTGTCACATGCATATGATTGCTACTGTAAAAATTAATGCAGTGAAATTTGTGACTAGTGTTAGCCTACTTGTGCAAGTAAGTGCAGTCGGAAAGTGGCAAGATAGGAGGTTTGGCAGGGGCACTCCAAAAAGGAGCACCCAAGGGGGCAAGGGAAAACTCCCTTACCTAAGGAATGGCAGGAGAGAAGGGACAATGTTCTGTTGCTTGTGGGGAGTGGGCATGGTGTTTGTGTGGTGTTGTATGAGGGGAGAGGTGACAGGGGAGAGAAGTGTAGGTGTGTTGCATTGCAACACTAATGCAACAATGCAAAAACAACAACAAAAAACTTCTAACTAACCCCAACTAACTCTTTCTGCCCTCTCTCTTGCCTCTCACAACTTTGGCTGGGATGCAGATAATGCATGGGAACTTCTGTAATGAAAGCTGGGCCAAAGAACCACAGACCTTCCAGAAGGTGGTCTACATCCCAGTGTTCCTGCTAGGCCTGCTCTTCAATGGCACAGCCCTGTATGCCTTCTTCCTGAGGCGTCGCAGATGGACAGACACACACATCTACATGCTGAATCTGGCCCTGGCTGACTGTGCTCTGGTATTCTTCCTACCAGTACGTGTGTATGATGCCTTCTCCCCTCTGAATCCCTCAGACTTCTGCACGGCCATGATCTCCATCCATTACATCAACATGTACTCCAGCATCTTTACTGTCACCTGCATCAGCATGCACCGCTACCTCAGGATCAAGTTCCCCTTCTGGGGCCGTATGAAACAAAGAAAGGGGGTTGCAGCACTGGTCTGCACTCTCATCTGGGTGACCGTGATTTCTGTATGTGTTTTTTTTAGCTCAAACAATAGAAAAGACAATTTATGTACGTGCTACAGCCGCAAAGATGTCAGCCTTACTCTTGGATTCATTCTGGTTTTGGAGATTTTGGGGTATCTTCTCCCACTGCTTGTTATGACTTTCTGTACCATCCAGATCTTTTGCATTCTGCGAAGAAAAGAAAGTAATGAGGGAAACATGTCTGAGCATAAGAAGTCATTTACTCGACTCGTCACAGCCAATTTGATTGTGTTTGTTGTTTGCTACACGCCTATTCATGTAGCTATGGGTTTGTTAGAGTACCACAGGGCTAATGGTAAATTTTGGTCCTCTCAAGAAAGCCTGATGCATAACTTCCGTGAGGTGGCTGAGTGGGTTGCCACCACAAACTGCTGCCTGGATTCATTTGGATATTATTTCTTATTGGGGCAGCGTTTTAACAAAGGAAGAGCAGACAAAACAGACAAAACTGAAATGGCTCTCTCCAGTTAAAACCAACCAAACCAACAGACTCTAAAATCTATAAGCTATTAGCAAGTCTCTTCTTATCTGCTGCTTTACAGTGTGGCGTATTGAAGTTCTTAAAATCTTGATTTTTTCACTTATTTACACAGTCTTGACTAACCTGTCTTTCACATCAGACTACTTCAATCAGAGATTGGGCTTGGTCTGAATAACTAGCTATCATCCGCCACTTCCCTGAGGTCAACAAATGTAGATATAAATGCTTGTTAGTTGTTTCTTGATTTTGTTTTTTTGCTAGGCTTGCCTCCATCACATCAGTTTACAAAGCTTGTTTTGACTGAGGTAGAATCCCTACCTCAGACAGACAAAGCAAAGAGCAAGTAGGCCAGGGGGGTCATACTGAGTTGCAGCATGGATTCAAATCAAGTTTTTGCCAAATTTGAGCTATTTAATTGGCTACATTCTCTATTTGTACTTCCTACATGTTTATTAAATTTAATGGATACAAATGAAAATTGACTGTTTATTTCCAATTTTGACAAAAAAAACAAAACAAAACAAAACAAAACAAAACAAAAAAACACTGTGAAACTAGAAAGCGCTCAGAGAGCACAGACCTCCGCCAAGACAATGTGGTCACAGATGGTGTTCTGGATCACCAATCGCCACCAAAATTGAATCAATTCTTACTTGTCCCAATACACACATTGTCCGAATATTTCTTCCAAGGCCGCCGAGTTATCTTGTACACAGACAGACAGACAGACAGACAGACAGACAGACACACACACACACGCACGCACGCACGCGCACACACACACACACACACACACACACACACACACACACAGACACACGCCGGCGAAAACATAACCTCCTTGGAGGAGGTAATAATTGTACTGTATATGGAAATACACAAGGGTCTTAAAGCTTGTGTGTGCTAGGTCACCCTGGTGTGTTCCCCGCTGAACAAAATGTTGATGTGACCTTCTGAAGTAATAGGTGATGAAATATCATTAACACCTTGAGTGAGCCCCATTCTCCAAAAAGTCCTCTCAAATAGCTGTTAATCCCATGTCTTTTGTCACTGGTCAACTTCATGAATTCTCAATTTAGAATTTACCTACTCATGGACAAAAGTGAAAATAGACCACAGTACAGTACACAAATTGATAAAACTTAATGTAAAATGTGTTATCATTTATGTCACTATTGAAGTTTCAGTTATAATGGGAAGATGGGAGGCAATTGTGATGACTTTAGTATGGACTGTTATCGCCCTCTGGTGGATATATGATATTAGGTGAATTTCACATTTTATTTCCTTGTTTATTTGTATGTTATGAGCAACACCTATGCACATGGAATAATGACACATGCCAACATTGTTACTCTTTTGTGCAAACAGCTTTTTTCTTTTGTGTTCTTTATCTTTAATCTTTTTTTGGATGGTATGGGCTTTAGCACCTCCTTGTACCCTGAGGCAATATTGAAAACAGCATAAAACAGAGAACACAGATAATTGCATCTGAATTCTGAGATGCAGTCTATTTATGCAATTTATAATCAGAGTCGAAGGTAAAAGTGTAATGGTATATACGTACCTGAATAGTGGTTGCTGTGACTACCCAATGGTCCCAACTTAACATGTACAGAAGTGAGGGCTACTGCCTGCAGAGGGCACTATTAAATCCATGAAGGAATTCTTGCCTTGGTCATGAGGTTACTGTAACACCTTTGCTGTTTCATGAGGTTAGCACAAATGATGTTTCTATTTCACTCGTGTACTGATCTGTGTAGAAAGCAGTCTGTGGTATGCAGTACATGAAAAATAGCACATGAGTAATATGGGGCACAGTTAATTTTCAGTCAGCTACAGCACCTGTAGTCCATTAATTATTGAGGTACTGGCCATGTAGGCCTTTTCTGCTGCTTGCATACCATGCTGCTACTGTGTACTACTGCATGGGGCTCAATAAAGTTTAAGCCAGTCAAGTAGCACCTGCAGCCAATTAATTAATTGTGAGAGGCATAGAGTGTGCTGCACTGTGTACTGGGATGCTGCACATGCTGTACGGTAGGTACTGCAGCGCAGAAGCACGCCTATTAGGAAACAACACTTGACTTGTACAGAATCATCTAGCACAGGGGGTGAGAACAGCTTTGAGTTATGGCAATTGAAGTGTATTTATACACTGTAAAAAACGATTTGTAATGGTTACTTGAAAAATGCGTGGAAACTCGTTGCCTCAAATGAGTTGAGTAACTATAACTTATCTTTTTCAAGTTAAAAGCATTTTACATCTAAAAAGATAAGTTATAGTCACTCAACTCATTTGAGGCAACGAGTTTCCACACATTTTTCAAGTAACCATTACAAATCGTTTTTTACAGTGTAGCATTTGCATCATGTATGTTCAATGCATTTCATCTTCAGTCAAATGTGCAGCATAAGATAGGTTACAGTGTGTTACTTTTCCTGTATAGCAAAATGATGAAAATAAGGCTTTTTAATACAAACATATAATTTAAATGGGAAGTTATTGTGCATACATAATCTTTCTGGAGGTTATGGAGGATTCCCTGGCCTATGGCATACAAACATGGCCCATGAATTTTAGCTCATGTGTGGCAAGCTGTACAAATGTAAATTCATGAAAGTGAAGCCCTGGCATTAGCTAAGTAGTCTTATGGAAATAGGGATTGCGTTTGACTATTATGTTTGACAGTTCAAAATAACACACACTAAAGTAGTTCACCTTGACAAAGTAAACTTTACCCCAATATGTATGCCTTCAATAAAAAATGGAGAATAAACGCAACCCAGATCTTTACAAAAGTTTTTAGTTTAAATGTTCCAATGTAAAGATTTCCTAGATACTGTATGTTAACTAGAGTAATGTGACTGTAGTGTTTACCACAACTATTTCTGCAAAATCTTGGGTCATTTTCTCTTCTTTCAGTATTTGTTGTATTTCAGTTAATAAATTTAAAAACGATTGCACAGGTGATTTATCACAGCTTGTGTCATTTCAAAGAGCCCTTAGTGGCTTGGAACTCACTGTGTGGCATCACAAGGTTGTTCTGGAGCTAACTAGTGACCACCTGCAGTAGAGTAAAATGCTCTGTTTCACTCTGAGCATATCTTACTAACTTCTCATAAAAGGACATGCCCTTGGAAATGACAATGTCTAATTTCCTTGCCTTGAGAATTTAATTTTAAATTCTCTTTTGTGGACATTTCAACAGACTACAGCATTCGCTGTACTCTGCTCAACACTTTGCTCATTTTTGCTTTGTTATTTATTGGAACAATGTATTATTCATTTCTTAATTCATCATGTTTTAACTGAATTGTGTGGCAATGGTAGTCTGACAAGCCAGACTATAACACTATATACACGGGTTACTTGAGCAGTGGTACACCAACGCATATAAGAGAATGTTCCTCTTTATCTGCTTTTAAGAGCCAGATTAAAATGTGGCTTAAAGCTCAACAAACATGTATGCATCTCTAGTTAACACCTGCATGTAAATACACACACCACTAATACACGTCCTTTATTTTAGGATTTTTCATTCCTCTTTTATTAACATGTGTTTTGGTCTTTGTATGTGTACCTTTTCTCTCTTTCCTTCTTTCTTTCTTTTACTAACAGTGTTTTTTTTTGTATAAAAAGTGTATGTCTCTGCTTTTAATTTCTCTGCTTGCTAACATCTAACCTGCCTACTTTGGACACCAGATGGAAACTAGCCATTGTGCTATAATCTGGCACATTTACATGTATGCATGTTCATTAATGTGCAATGTCCTGAAAAATAAAAGTAAAAGTAAAGTAAAGTATAACATAAAATGTATAATCTGACCATGACTAATAGACCCTTGGGTTGGCTACAACCAATCAACAACCAATCAGCTAACAAGCCGATTCAAAAATGCTAAGCCCGCCGAAAGACTCCCTGTCCAGATAGAATGTTGTGATAGGATAGACACCACCGATGTCTGAGTATAACCTATGGCTCATAGATACTAGATGTACTCGCTGAGCAGATTCAATTTCCTACCACTAGAGTACGTCCAGAGTTTTAGGGCTATGGCAATGGCATGTCATCAATTATTATTGTCATATCAATTTATTGCTTGATGTCAATGAAATACCATCCTGTGAGATCATTGGACAATGTGCTTCTCAGAGGTTTGTGATCATACCAAGATTAAAGTTTCCAACTTTGCTAAGTTCCTTAATTTATGTTGTATCGTGGAAAGGTAGTAATTTCAGAGAAGTTGTGTCCTTATCAGTGTGTTTGACAGATTAGCACAAGTCCAAAAACAGAACCTTGTGACACTCCTTACCTTACAGTAATTTGTATCACACTGATGCATGTGTGTGTTAACACACGTGTGTAAGTGGTTGATTGGAGAATGAAGACATACTGTAGGTCATGTAGAATTCAACTAACATACCATAATTGGGATTGTAAATAGCCTGGGTTGTCTGTCTGTCTCTCTGCTGTATTGTTTTCATTCACGCTGAGTTAGTGATGGGTGATAGGCCTATGCCACATGAACCTGTTTTATTTCACTTTGATATCCCAATTCTCTCCTTAGTAACTCAACCTCTTACAGAAGAAACATATTTAACCACATTGACTGTAAGCAAAACAGATTCTCCACAACGATAAGATAAAAATGAAATGATTCAAGGATTTATTGGTGATAACACTTCTATTTTCAGCAATGTGTCAAATAAGAAATAAGACTGTCAGTGTGTGTGTGTGTGTGTGTGTGTGTATCTATGTATGTGTGTGTGTGTGTGTGTGTGTGTGTGTGTGTGTGTGTGTGTGTGTGAGAGAGAGAGAGAGAGAGAGAGAGAGAGAGAGATGCACAGTGTGTGCAGCATTTCACTTCAAGTATGTGTATGTGTGTCTGTACCATGTTTGTGAGATATACTGTATATATATATTTAAAAAAAACACCTGTATATTCAGACATTTTCTTATACACAGCGGCAGTAAAACACGCGTCTGCTGCCCTTTTTCCAGAATTACAACCCATTTTCACACTATGTACAGAGGAGGTGAGTCACAATCTCCCTCCCGTCTACCACCACAATCCCCTGAGTCACAGCTCCACGCTGCACTCAAGTCGTTGCGTGATGAATTCAGTCCGCATGATATATTACAAAAAACAGTGAAAGAAAGTGAGGGAGAAGGAAGGAGAAGTAATTACATGAGTCACTCGCCACCAGGGCTCCACAGAGGTGCCAACTCACAGTCCATCTCTCCCTGTTACAGTAAAATGATCCCCAGATCAGCATGAGCCTCAATCCAAAATGGTCATACGACTGTAGCAGTCAGCGCACCTTCAACAGTTCAGTCTTGTGCTTTTTCATTTGGGGCAACAGCTCTGCTGGACAGATATACTGTAAGACACATTCAAGGTCATTATTTGTTGTCTTCAGGAGATGGTTGGTAAAATGGCTGAGTAGCACAACCCCAGCTTCTGTTCCTCTCCACCATTTATAAATCTCATTTGAATTGAAATACATAGGTGACATAATCTGAGACCAAGAGGTGACACATATGACATTTCAGTGACATAATTGAAGATGAGTACCACTGGCAAAGCCGCAGGCTTCATATGAATTGCACAAGGAATAACTTCTACTTTATCATTCTGTTAAAAAAACCTCAGTGGCTGAGAGTAGAACTTAAACATGTTCTGAAAGTCTCCAACTATTATCTAGAGAGACTCTAGAGGTGTCGATAAGTCAGTAGCACTAAAATGTTAATCTTGAGTTGATTTATCTCAGAATGGCAAACTCTTGTAATACACAGTGCTTTCAAGACCTTTATGTTTCTCAATAGGTTAAAATTCTTACCAAGAATAAAACATGTCCCCAATATTGTTTGGCACAAAAGAAACAATGAATGTGATGATATGTATGTTTGTGTATTATCTGGTTCACTGACTGTCATTTGGCTAAACACAAAAAAAGTCTGAACACGGTTTTGCTCAGTAATAAAAATGCTGAGACAGAGAGAAGAAACCCAATTGAAAGATTGTGAGATAACACAAAAGAAGAGAGAAAGAGAGAGAGAGAGAGAGAGAGAGAGAGAGAGAGAGAGAGAGAGAGAGAGAGAGAGAGAGAGAGAGAGAGAGAGAGAGAGAGAGAGCAACACAATATGAATCAGTAATGTGTTGCTATTGCATTCTGCGTATCACCCTCTGGCTCAATAGTTGTTCCGGTATCTCTCCTCTTAACAGGCACATTCAAAACAAAACAACAGAACAAAAACTTTACACTGATTGACCTGATTTTGTATCTGAAATTAAGTGACACATTTGTCTTCCTTCTTTTATTCCTTTCTTCTCCCTTTCTTTTACCTTCCTTGTGACCTGGCTAAGTACATATTGGGGCAAAGAACATAAGTTTGGATTTTTCCACTAACCTAATATATAAAAAAAACCATAATGTACAATATATCACAAAAATTCCTTCCTGAAGGTCAATGTCTCTAATCTCATTGTCTGTCTTTTGCGTCCTCCTCCAGTTTTTTCAATTCTGGATTTCAATCTCAAACCCTTCCGGCTCTTCAGTCGCTGCAGTCTTTCTGCATAAACAAGTAGTAGTGGGTTCTCTCCCTCTCTCTTTATCAAGCATTCCTCTCTTACACACACACACACACACACACACACACACACACACACACACACACACACACACACACACACACACACACACACACACACACACACACACACACACACAGCACACATGTACAGCACAGCACAGATGAGAGTCCAAACAGACAGTGTGACTGTGCAGAATAAGCTGTGGGAACCGACAGCAGCCATGATTCTCCTCTCTCCCCCCATCATGGAGTGTCCACTGGGATAGTATTGGCCATTAAAAAAAGCAGATGTGTCATGACTTGGGAATGCCAGGCAGGTGACATTGTGCTGACAATTCTGGAGTTTTCTGGACATTATTATTTTTTAATTTTTTTTAATTTTTTTTTTTTCTTCAAAAGAAAAGGTCAAGTCACTCTTGAGTTCTAGTTCGCTTTCACATTCAGTTGGGTTTGCCAGTTATATATTGTTCCCCGTTGGCTGTAATTCAGGAAGAATCAATGTCCCTTGGCACTCTTCTCCTCTCTCCTCCATCTCTGAATCCCCAAGCCTGGCGCGGTGATTACATCTCTTTCCTACTCGCCTGCTGAGGGCAGAGCTGCCATTTTGTGCCCAACATGAGTGGATGGATGTGGCGCTATGGTAACACAGAAGGATGGCCCCAGCACGTCGCCGGGCAGGGATATTGACGAATGTTCTCTGTTCTCCTGTCTTGGGTGTTGTTGGCCCTCCCTGAAGGTTGTGGCTCATAAGGTCTGACTGGCCTGCGGTGAGGGGTGGTGGCAGCTGCGACTCCACCGGCGTTCCTCTTTAGTCTACGGCAGTGCTGCATTATCAGAAGATCAGAACCAGCCCCCCTCTCCAGCCAGATAGGGCAGAGGCACAGAGAGAGAGAGAGAGCAAGAGAGAGAGACAGGAAAAGACAGAGAAAGATTGAGAGAGGTAGAGAAATGAAGATGAATGAGAGAGAACAAAACGACAGCAAGAAGAGCTCAAACGGAAAACAGGCAGTCACGGGGATGCAGATTGGGGGATTGGGGGGTTGGTGGAGGAGTTTGGGGTTGGGGGGGGGGGTGGTGAGCTCAGAGTGCGGGACTGAATTTCCCCCCACAGTGGGAGGGGAGTCAGCTGGAGATGGATGAAGCCAGAGGACCTGGGCAGGGCTGCGCTGCTGCTGACGCTGCTGCTGCTGCTGTGCTGCCGCTGCCTTCACTGGCCCATGGGGCTGCGCTCGCTGCCCGCTTTGCTCAGCAGGTGGCTGTAGTCCACCAGTTCGGCCAGGCCTCTGGAGCCGTGCAGCACGGAGCGGGTGAGGCCCGGTGGCGGCGGGGGACAGGGGTAGTGGTGGCCGGCTGAGGGCGGAGGCATGCCGTGGCTGCTGATGATGTAGCCGTCATGAGTCCAGCGCAGGGGCTCGCCGCCGTACTCCACCTGGGTGTTGGGGGCCGACACCACCCTGCGGCGGTCGGGCGAGTCTTGCGGCGTCATGGGGTAGTTGTAGTCGGGGGCCGACTTTCGCAGCGGCCCTCCAGGGCGGCCGTGCTCGCGGTACTTGGACAGGGAGACGTAACGGGATGTCTGGCGATCCATGCTGTCTGCGGGGTCGTCTAGACGGCGGCTGCCGCCACCCGCGCCGTGGAGGAGCTTGGAGCTGAGGAAAATGGCGGTGCCCGGGGGTGGGCACTGAGTCCCCACCGAGTTCAAGTAGATCTGGCTCTGGCTCTGGTCCCAGCTGGAGCCGGACTCGGACAGCCGCATGCCCGGCGGCGGGCGCTTCTGCTGCAGAGGAGTCTGCTCCGGCGTGGGCAGCAGCCCAGGGTCCAGGTCGCCCGCCTTAACCCAGCCGTTGGGCATGACGAAGAGCGTCTCGCCTTGAGAGCGCCGCTCACCAGTGGTGCCCACGCTGTGGCGCGACACGCTGAGGACCGAGCCGGTGCCGCTAGGGCCCAGCATGCCGTGCGCCTCCTTCTCCGACTTGCGCTGGGAGCCTGAGCCGGCTGCTCGGCTGCGGGAGCGCTGACGGTGCTTCTGGCCCATTATCCAGCACACGGCCAGGCCTGACAGCGCCGCCCCGGTGGAGAAGGCTGACACAGCGGCTACGACCAGCAGATTCAGAGTCACCAGACTCTCTGGTTCATCCATAAAACTCTCCCTCAGGAACCCTGGGCACAAAAGAAACACAGACAAAGACAGTGAGGGATAGGAAACACAATTGGCTGAAAATATCCTGTCATCTCTTCTTAACTACACCTGGGGGGGATTTCAGCAAGCTTAGAGCAAAACAATGGAAATGTAACTGTCCTACTTATACAAAATGGAGTTGGAATTGCTTAAACAATCTGGTCTCATCAGACCTACTCCTCCAAAAAAGAAAAAAAACAACAACAACAACAACAAAAAAAAAAACAGGTGCGACGCTAGCCTAATATTGCAATGTCACATTGGCATTAAAAATCATGTTCCATATTTTGACACCAGATGGCAACAGAGTGCATTTGTCTCTCTGCCAGCTCCATATGATAATCAGCTTTGCCGCATATATAGCAGCAGCACCAGCGAGCAGGTGATACAGATGGTGGAGGGGTGTGTGTTGATGCAAAACACCAAACAAAGAGAGGAATCGGCTCCTCAACAGTTTCACTCTAGTCAGTCACAGGAGGCCGAAGCAGACAGCAGAGCAGAGCAGAGCAGGAGAAACTGAACTGAATACAGAATGCAGATGCAATCTAAAAACAATGATTGCGTAACATCTAGACTAAAACTTACACTTGAACTTTTAAAAACGCCTCGAGCACTTCTTATTAAACTAGTTATGAGGGCCGGGGATAAATTCTGACACTTGAAATGTTGCATCCATTCTTCTGTCAGACTATGATCTAGTCTCTTCTATGCTGTCTACTGCAGGTAAGTTGTGTTTTTTGTTTTTTTTCCCTCTGCCATGTACTCTTATATAAAATGTCTGGAAACTAATTAGATTTCCCTGGCAACCATCAAAAATAAGTTCAAGTCCACCAATTAGTCTCCCACTGAGCGAGCAGCGGCATCATTTGTCAACTACTCTCTCTTTATTTTACTCTTTTCATCTCTCTTGCATTTCTCTCTCTCTTTTCATCTTCACATTTAACTGCAGACACTTTACAGACATTGGCCAGTACTGTATTGTAAGCCCATACATAACGTATAATGCTAGTTCTTTGTCTGTCCTTAACTCCCTTTCTCTCTAATAGCTCTTTCTCTTAGCTCTTTGGGATGTCCTTGTAGCCCACTCTCTCTCTATCTCTCTCTGTTCTATGTGCTCTAGTCTTCTCTAGTCTTTTCACACACTCCATTTCTCTAGGGACGTTCTTCAATTTTAACTCCATTTTTCCCATCTCTTTCCATCACACTTCTCTATCCCCCCCCCACTTCTCTCTCTCTCCCACACACACACAATCCTTCTCTCTCTCTCATCCTCTCTCTCACTGTCACAGAGGCTGTGTGTCACACACTTTAACAGGCTCAGCAGTGTCAGAGCGAGGCCAACGTCTAAGCGTCTCTTATTTACAGCGGCAGGGATTTGGTTATTACAGCAGCACAGTCAGTGCCTATGGATCTGCCCCCCCCCCCCCCCAACTCCAAATTGGCTGACTGAAAAAAAAGTGATATTGATTTCAAATCTAACAGCCTGTCAGGGAGGCCATATTGGGGAAGCAGGAATCAGTGGAGCAGTGAAGGTGTAGAACATGGTTAGCGTCTGTACCAACAACCACTGATTATGCACACACACACACACACACACACACACACACACACACACACACACACACACACACACACACACACACACACACACACACACACACACACACACACACACATGGGTTCAAATGCATATGTGTGTGTGTGTGTGTGTGTGTGTGTGTGTGTGTGTGTGTGTGTGTGTGTGTGTGTGTGTGTGAGTCAGCGAGAAAGAGGGGGGAGACTCCTTTCATTAATCTGGGTCCTGTGTTGTGTGTGTTCAGTGTTCCCTGTCCTCTATCACTGCAGAGCAGGGGCTGCCTACTCTAAGCCATGGCTTACTGCAGTGGGCTCATTTCCATCTCATTTCTGAGAGGGCTACAGCATCCCTCCCCTCAGCTCAGCTCAGCTCAGCTCTCTCTCAGCTCCTTCTGCTGGCTCTCTCTCCCTCTCGCAACATCTCTACAGCTCTCCTCTAGGAGAAAAAAAAAGAGAAAGAAATCTCTCTATATGAGCACCCAATGTCAATAGCCGGGTGGACTAGACTCTTTCGCCTCTCTTCACTATGTGCGATGAGTCTGGACACTGTTGATAGGCATTATGTTACTGTAACTTGGCTGTAGGTGGACATGTTGAAGTTTAGACCTACTGGTTCTGCCCTCAATTTCAATTTCCTGGTTCTTGGTTGCTAGAACATCTAGTTGGGAAAAACGGAAGCCTTAGCCGAGGTGTGTATCCTGACATAGCAGCGAAATTCAATATTGAGCCGATGTAGCATGATGGCATCAGCCTGGTTATCACGCTGAATAAGTCAAGAAAGTGCCAATCCACTTCACATCTCTCTTTCTCTCCTTCCAACTGTCTCATTGTCTTTCATATGGGCACTCGGACTACACTAAGCCAAGCATTGGAGTTTCAAGAAAAGCAAAAAGTGCAATATCTTCCTTTAAACCCTCTTTCCCCCTTGAGACAGACAGGCATGACTGAGTTGGGTTCAGCATAATGCACTCCCTCCATTGCTTCTGTCTTGCATCACACACTCTACGCTATAGTGCTACATCAGAGCTTTGCGTCCAGGACTCTTCACCGACAGAGGGGCATGAGACTAAGGGAGAGACTTCCAGGCATACTGTAGGCGTCAGTCCATACAGAGCATCGCAGGAATCAGTTGGACAATATGCCAGAGCTACAGCATATAGTATAGGGTGTCAAAATGGGAAATGTGCAGTCATTGGAGCAGGCAGCTTTCATGCTCGGTGCCACTGCAACAGTGCAGCTCTTCAGCACACTCCAGAGCTCAGAGCTCTGCCCAGGGAGGATGGAAGAAACACAGCACTCAGCTCTTTGAAGACCACGCTGCTGCTGCTGCCGCCGCCGCCACTGCCTTTATATTCCCTGCTATCGCTGTGAACACTAGGAGACAAAAATGAGGCAAT
This sequence comes from Sardinella longiceps, assembly GCA_027497455.2. Lineage (NCBI taxonomy): Eukaryota > Metazoa > Chordata > Actinopteri > Clupeiformes > Clupeidae > Sardinella > Sardinella longiceps. The sequence goes on from JAODXP020000003.1 coordinate 673,233, forward strand.
AAAGCTTGTCAAGCGAGACCACAATCCATCAGTATAAATCTTCTTTAAAAAGGGCAGTGAGAATTACTTAAGTTATTCAGGCTAAAATTGGTGCCTGTTTCAAAGGCTACAAACACACACACTCGCACACACACACACGCGCGCGCGTATACATACTTTTAGGTAAACACCTATGAGTGGAGATGCACAACCATAGATAGCAATAGTGTTTCAAAACAAGTGCAAGCAACTGCGCGCACACACACACACACACACACACACACACACACACACACACACACACACACACACACACACTGCCTGTTCAAACATGGTCAGTAGAGTAGACTTTAAGAGCCCAGAAAGTGGAGTGGCAAAAGTCTTTGAAGTAAGGAGAGCTCTTTGAAGTGCTGTGGGAGAAGGGAGAGCAGGAGAGACAGCAGTGAGGAAAGAGACAGATAAAGTCCTTCGCTGAGTTTGATATCATCTCAACGTCCTCTGCAAAATCCCAAATATTCATTTAGTCGCACTACAGTGCTTCCATCCAGGGAGGTCATCTGGACTCCTCAGGATCAAAAAAAAGGCAGAAGGGCTTTTGCATATCATCAGATTAACGATGGTGATGAACTTCCTTTTTTTCGTTTACTATTTCTGGCTCTGATTCATCACATGTATCTGAAGAGCTGTGAAGTGCACAGAGGCTTACTGGAAATTCTAATCTCTTTACTTCTGCTGAATTTTCCAGTTGATCCATCAAACCATCCAACCATCCATCCATCCATCCATCCATTTTTTTTCTCTATGCAATCAATTTCATCATGAATTTAACACTGACTGATCCAAATGATAGGGGTAGAACAGCTTCCCATTATTCTGCAGACAGGTCATTTGCAGTTTTCATGCTTTATTTGTTGTTGTACCTGGGCACTATTCCTCTCTCTCTCTCTCTCTCTCTCTCTCTCTCTCTCTCTCTCTCTCTCTCTCTCTCTCACTACACTACTCACTACTGTGCCTCTGCTTTGCTGTGCCATAGCTATCAATTTTTAAAGACATTCAGCAGATCGTTACAGAAATGGGGACAAGAAAAACAAACATCTCTCTCGTTCTCCTGAGCGGCTCTCCTGGGTCTCATGTCGGACTCAGCGGTTGAAAATGGGACACGAGGGCAGGAGCAGCAGCAAGTCCTCTGTTCCCTAGTTCCCGGCCCGAGACGGTTACCCGGCCCTTTTGTGATTACGACTAGTAAATCACCACGCAGAACCTCTCCTTTTGCACGAGTGCGGATCTCCAGAGGGGCGTAATTGGATCCATCTGCGGCCCCAAACACGAGTAGTGACTTATGTCGTCACATGGTGCGCTCAAGTGCTTTAGCAGCCGTACTGTAGGATTGGACCCAGAATGTAACTCTCTCTCTCTCTCTCTCTCTCTCTCTCTCTCTCTCTCTCTCTCTGTGTTCCAGAGTTCTAGAGCCCCCTCAAGTGACTCGACAATCCACTCATCTGAAACCACAACAATGACTGCAAAGAGTCTCTTCTTAGATCTTCCCTCTTATGCCGTGCCAAAACCCAGAGCTTTGTGTCCACGGCTTTGCATAACGAGCTTTTGTTATTTTTGTGTATTTGCTCCGTGATTTCTGTGTGTTTTTTTTTTCCTTTCTTTCTTTCTCTCTCTAACTTCCTCCCCACCACTCCTCTAGTGCAGCTTGATCTCAATCCTCGTGCTGAACTGTCTTATCCCACATGTGTTTTACCCACTATAAGAAGGGAGGATGATGGAAGAGGTGCTATAGTCACAAAGAGGCATTCTTGTGCAAAATAAATATATGGACTTAATTGAATTCGGAGTGAGAAGACTAATGATCTGACCCCCTTTGATGAGCACGGAGCCAGGATGTAAGAAGAGCAAGAGAGCTGGTGCTGCAGTGACTGCAGATGGGTCTGATATAACGCATCACGTCACATGTTCCACTGGTGAAAAGTTCATCCCTACTGCTGATTTAATTGATGCTTTGGCTGATTGTAAAATCAACTGTGTAACATCCACTGGTGTGTGGCAACAAAAACGTGATACGGTGGTGGTATGTGAAAGCCCTCATTAAATCTGCCTTTTAGCCTTTCAGATGAAGCGTGAACTCACTGTAATCATCCTGACTGAGATTGATTGAGGT
>JAODXP020000003.1:685378-697878 GCA_027497455.2 Sardinella longiceps
AAAAATATTTAAAAATATATTTTTCACTGAGAAACACCCAAATGCATAAAATGATCTGATACGTAATTCTTGTTTTGTTCTCACTCCTTTTCTTGCTCTCCTCACTCTATTCAGGAACTGGTTGCGAAGGATGTTTCAGGGTGAAGAGTGTAGACCTTCTCTATGGACTCCATGTATTCATGAGGAGGCAGCATGAGGCGGGGAGTGGACCCTGACCCTGATACCCACTTCAGCTGCTTCCATTTAGCAGTAGCCCACATGCTAATGCCTCTTTCTTTTAAACACACACACACACACACACACACACACACACACACACACACACACACACACACACACACACACACACACACACACACACACACACACACACACACACACATAGTCAGACTGCTCTCAGTACAAAACCTTCATCTCCCACAGGGCTTTCCATAATAATCCAGCTCTTCTCTGCCTACTGTTCAGTCTTCCTCCCAAGGTCCTGCTGAAAGGTGGCTGCTTGCCGCTCGTGTGGAACATTGGTCTAAAAGTGAGCTTTATTCTGCTCCGAGTACAAAAACAACAACTCCTCTGGGGAAAGCAGTAGCATTGTTTATAGCAGTGCTTGCTGTGTATTCTTATTTGGAACATTATTCTTTTACACAAGCCCAAGATGGCTGCAGGTTTTTCTTTTCTTTTTTTTTCTGACAGCTCTACAGTGGAGGACCACTGATGTGTCTTATAGCTCCTGGTGGTGGTGGTAGTGGTGGACTCCATTTTGTGGCGACATCGTAGGCTCCTTCACTTCATATTGCCCTTGGGTGCAGAGCAGGCACAGTGATAGACTCCAGATGATTAAATGGGCATAAATCTGGCAGATCCAGAGAGGAGAGGAGAGGAGAGGAGAGAGAGAGACTTCTGCACTGTCCTTGAGTGATACCCTGTCAGTGATTTTCACTGTCATCCACCCTTTCTCACTTCCACACATACCTTTCTTACTCTCTCTCCTCTCTTCTCTCTCTCTCTCTCTCTCTCTCTCTCTCTCTCTCTCTCTCTCTCTCTCTCTCTCTCTCTCTCTCTCTCTCTCTCCCACACACACACACACACACACACACACACACACACACACACACACACACACACACCCTTCTCTCTCTTTCGCTCCTCCACTTACTGTGTGGGGGATATTATTATTGCTGGCATTTACAGGGGCTGCCCTCTCCTGACATAAATTTCCCAGTTTCATTTGCATCAGGAACTTATTGCAATCACATTAAGGTCTTATCTGCATTCACCACACACACGTTTCACACCCCACACCTGCTGCTGCCTGTGCCTCACACACATCCAAATCTGTGTGTGAGCGCACACACACACGTGGACAAACACACACACACACACACACACACACACACACACACACACACACACACACTCACACACACACACACACACACACACACACACACACACACACACACACACACACACACACACACACACACACACACACACACACACACACACACACACGCACACACACACACACAGTGACACACATGCACAAACAATGACATACCCACACACACACCCACACACACTTATTTTCAAGACTTATTTTCGAGAAAATGAAAACTTTGCTTTTGTTAAATAGAACTCAATATCTCTGACTCAGGTGCCCTTCAAAGGTATTAACATGCTCCATTTTCAGCACATCCAGGCAGTAATTACAGTCATCTCTTTTACGTAATTACTTCATTCTCTCACCCTCTCCCCTCAACCTCCTCTCTCCTTGTTCATTATTTGTCTATAAGAGAGTTTGGATATCCCTGTCAGTCTCTGTTTACATGTTTGTGTGTTTTTTCTCATACATGCATGTCTGTATATTTCTCTCTCTCTCTCTCTCTCTCTCTCTCTCTCTCTCTCTCTCTCTCTTTCTATCTGAGTGTCCAACTATAGTATGACAGGTTTTGTATTTCTTTTCATATACAGCTATTTTGTGCTTGACTTTCAATTATATTATATGACGTGTCAGTCGGATTATGAGAAGTAGTTTGATTTTTTTTTTAGATGTACTAAGATGTTTGTATAATTTAAATAAGTCAGTTTTCTCATGTAAACACACTGTGTGTGTGTCTGTCTGTCTGTCTGTCTGTCTGTCTGACCTGTTGGCAGGGGTGGAGAAGACCCCCAGGATGACGTCTCGTCCGTTGAGGTTGAGGATGGGGCTGGTGGCCTGCAGCAGGTTGAAGTAGAAGTGGGAGTCTCCGGGGATGGAGCAGTTGAGGCGGGCCTTGAGGAAGGACGTCCACTGCTTCTCCAGCACACGCTGAGAGCCACCCAGGTCCCCCTTACACACCCGAGCCACACGCGACACCATCACCTGCAAACACACACACGCACACACATACGGAAACACACATACACACAAAGACACACACACACACACACACACACACACACACACACACACACACACACACACACACACACACACACACACACACACACACACACACACACACACACACACACACACACACACACACACACACACACACACACACACACACACACACACATACACAAACACAACTGGGTGAGATATTGTAGTGACAGCGTAATAAGTAAAGCAGTGGTTCTACTGAGAGGTAGTGCTCCTCTTACCTTCTCCAGGTAGTTGAACTCCATGGCCATTTCCCTGAAGAAGAAATAGATGTGGGGACCCCACTCTACTGCACTCACAAAATAGGGCTCTGGAAATGGACAAGACCACAGGGCGTCACGATATCCCCAGTATCCATGCAACCATATTTTTTTTATCTCTGCCAAGGAGGTTATGTTTTCGCCGGCATCTGTATGTCTGTCTACTGCATAGATTTGGATGATCGGACAACGTGTGTATTGGGACAAGTAAGAATTGATAAAATTTTGGTGGCGATTGGTGATCCAGAACACCATCTGGAATTTATAGTGTCTGTGACCACATTGCTTTGGCAGAGGTCTGCGCTTTCTGAGAGCTTTTCTAGTTTATATATGTAATGCATAAGGGACAAAATTACATTTCTGAACAAATGTCATGACCACTTAAGATCACAAGTGAAGTCCTTTTATCAGACTATTTTAGTACGAATTGCTGAATCACCATAAATAGCCATGTGGCGATCGTTTATTGCAGTAAGCAAGTTTGTGTTTAGAATAATATCTTTTAAACCGTTATTTGGGCAATGGAAATATCTACACCATTTAATTCAGTTTAAAAAAGGATTCATACAATACACTGATTCAAATGAATCCGATCTGAAGAAATGGATATTTCCCAGTTCATTTAGATAGGGCTTGCACTTCTTCAGCCAAAATACTGTACAGTCTGCCCAAAGGGATCTCCAAGATGGTGACCGGGTGAAGGGACTTGCTTTAAAAGGACTTTGGCTTTATTCCAAAGGAGCCAGCTTGCAACACGGTTCTCATGTGCATGTTGGTGGTAATAATCTTCACATAGGTGTGGATGGCTATTGTGGTGAGTGGAAATTTGTGGAACACATTGAGCCATAGAAAGATGGCTCTGCCTCTAGTCATTTACATGTATGTTGTGGTGATTTAACAAATATTGATGAATGTGTCATCAATGACACTTACAGGAAATAATAAAGTTTGTAGCTTTTTGACTAAGCTTGGATGTGACTCTGACCATGTACTGTATGTCTTTCAATAGCACTACAGGCTGGATTTGAAGTTGTATCAAAAGTGCTTTTCAGTGTAAAAAAAAAATGCAATTTGTAATTTTTCTAACACTGAATAATTCAATTCATCTTCACTTCATTTTCATCTCAAATGGGTTTTATCCTCACCTATTTGCAGTGTATTGATATTTAGCCAATTCACTGTGCATAGTTATATCCTTAACGCTTAACACCCACACACATTAACTGACTTACACTGGAAGGACAGCTGCCTGCATAGACGCGTTTGTGTGTGTGTGTGTGTGTGTGTGTGTGTGTGTGTGTGTGTGTGTGTGTGTGTGTGTGTGTGTGTGTGTGTGTGTGTATGCATCCTCCACACAGCAGATGGACAAATGATTGGCAGTGAAATGCACCAGAACTTGTACTCATTCATGTACACAATCCAGGAGCCACTCAGCCAGCACAAGACAGACAACAGGCGAGGCCCTCGAAGGAATGCTGCTAAACCACTGTGCAGCATCCAAACCATTACAGAGACAACTACACACAGTCTCATTCACATGACTACAATGTCAATGACTCTCTCTCTCTCTCTCTCTCTCTCTCTCTCTCTCTCTCTCTCTCTCTCACACACACACACACACACACACACACACACACACACACACACACACACACACACACACACACACACTAAAACACTCATAGGTAAACATGCACAAACACACACAACCATCCACCCACCCACACATGCACATACACAAAGACACACAAATACATCCCTAAATCCGACTACACGCTTTATGGATCAGCTGTTACGCTTACAGTAACCGCCCCCCACTTAAATTGAGTATGGTGAGTAAGCAGAGTAAGCCAGGCTGACCTCACTTTGACTCCACTGAAAGGAAGTGAGCACAGCAAAGTGCAGCAAGCTCTCAGATGGACTTGGGCTAGAAAAACAGACCTCAGAAAACCTCCAACCCCCAACAGTACCGCCACTATAAATCCCCTGGTAAACAGGAAACATCCTGTGATTGGGTCAAGCCTGGAAGATGTACACACCTCTGAACCACTTGGAGTCGTGCTTGACGGTGCGCAGGGCTGGGCTGTCCCCTAGACTGCGGTAGATCACTGCATCGATGGCCAAAAAGTCTGTCACTGTGCCAGTGAAGAGATTCCCCTCTGAATGGGGAATGACCGCGAAAAGAAAGAGAGAGAGAGAGAGAGAGAGAGAGAGAGAGAGAGAGAGAGAGAGAGAGAGAGAGAGAGAGATGGGGGTGGAGGTGGGGGGTAACAGAGAAAAACCTTAGTAACTACCTCATTTACATGTGTTTTTACTTTTAAATTTTTTAACACTTCTTAGTAGGTTTTTCTTTTTTTCCCAAAGAGCTTCACACACTGTAAATTGTAGTAAATAGTAAGTGACTGTGTGTGGCTTTGGTGTGACAAACTCAGTGACATTATTTTATGAGATTAAAGGATTCTGCTTCACCATCAGCAAACCAGAAAAACAAAAAACACTTTAAAATACTCTTTTAAAAATGAGTTTGTCAGTTCAAAGCTTTACATAACATTCAATTACTGATGACAGAAATGTGATATGAATGAAATAAAAAAACTACAAACAAGAAAAATAAGCTGATGATATACATTATTTAAGGATATGACTTAGATCATTAATATTAGGCCACTTAATCCACACTAAATATATGTTTTTGTCGACCAAGCCCTGATGAAGACCCATGGGCATGCATAGTGGAGTCAAAATATTTTTTAAAGTATGACCGAGCCACGCTATAATAAAGCTTTTTTAAACCTTCCTCTCTTATCACTTTTTGGAGTGCCTGGATCAACCTCTTTGCTTCACTTGGACTTATCCCCAACGTCCATGAGCACCCAAGATACAGTGGAATATTATTCCACAAACTGAGCCACCAGCCTACCTGTTATATATATTGTTTTTACTCCACAGTAATATAGTGATGACTAACTGTTTTTTTTATCAGTGGTTTTAATTACCACAGTGATGTGAAAATAAGCCGATGGCTCTTGTGTGTGTCGTTATGCAAGCACAAGCATGCTGTGGCTGCTCAGGTAAGGCCATTAGAGTTGTGTGATGCGCTACATATCTCTGCTGAGAGGTACGAGTGGGGACAGGAGTGTGTTGCGTGGGGGGTGGAGTGTGTGTATTGCTTACCTGCGAACAGCGCCACGTTGGCATGTTTGGGGTCATACGGGCAACGTGCCATCCCACTAATGGGTTCCCCCACCAGCTCCAGTGTGTCCCTCTGAAACACACACACACACACACACACACACAGACACATATAGAAACATATCAGATAATGGAAACAAATAGAGTACATACACACATTACCAATGACCTTAGCCAGCGTAGAGATTAGTTAGAAGTGCTTCATTTTGGCATCTTGGCATCAGTAATATCTTTTAGACCAAGAGTTTGTAAATATTCCCATAGATTTTGAGAATTGGTACTGTACATATATTCACATTAAGACATCATTGACATTTGGCTATCATTGAAACCCTAGGGACTGGTACACAGAAAGCATCGTCCTCATAGTGTTCACATAAGCACTGTGATATGATCTCTGGAATAAATGAACTTCCACCACTGGGTGAAGACATATTATTGAATAATAAGCTTTGACATGCATGAAAAATGAACTACTAATGGGTGTTGTATTTCGGCAGCATGAAGCACTATTATGCCCATTACTGCTTTTCTATAGCTTTGAAAACACTCCAGAAAATATAAATATTTCTCTTTTGATACTGTATGTCACCGTGTGATGCTTTCACATTTGTTTAACATTACAAAACAACTATTATAACATACGGTCTGACTCGTACTTCTAGAGTCTCACTCAAGTAGACAGGAGTCATTTGTAATCAGTGGGCCTTTGAAGGCAAGATGAATCAGCTCTCGCTGGAGAAGCACTTAAAGACAGGCTCAGGTAAAGGCAATCAAAGGCTGCCTCATCGAAAGCAATACGCCGTCTGGAGTACTGCTAAGCAGACTGGAAAGGCCTCTCTTGAGTACACATCCATGATGACTATCTAGTCATCTCATTAGACAGCAGGTATTATGCCAGATGGGCATAATAATAAAGTGTGACAAGTATGTATGGCTCTTTGCATGTCATGAATACATGCTGAAAGCCCACATGAACAATATGAAAAGGCTTTTAGAGTCACTAAATAGCTGGCTGTTTATGAGACCACATGCCGTGACGGGGAACAGAAATGTCACAGCTGACCTTTACAGGTATTTATAATCTGAGTCTTTGATTTTATTTGAACATTTTAGTTGGAGCAATGTCCAGTAACTCTAATTATGTGTCATTTCATGACTAGTTACCAGGATGTTGGTAATCTTGGTATCCTGGTTTGAAAGTTGCATTTTTCAAAACATGGCTCCACACTAACAGCCATCAAGTGTATCGGAGGACACACTCAACTTCTAAAGTAAGATAAAAAATAACTTTGGGTGCTTGAAAAAACTTACAGCAACACTGCAACAGTTGAACGGACTATAAAAACAGACATTATTAAATTAATTGTTTTTCAGAGCTTTCAAACTAAATGGATTGAATGGCCTCAACTTTCAAACTTCATTAATTCCTTTGTCAATCAGTCTTCGGCACCAGCAAAGATGTATAGAATACAACTTTAATACATCTCCAAGGCTGAAAACTGTAACAGCATTATTCACAATCTGAAAGACAACTTCATTAATGCAGACAGTACATCTCAAGTAGCCTATACTGCACTCAGATAAAACAGTATGAAAAGAGACATAGCTAATTGGTATGAGGATATGTCCAGCTACTTTGCAGCTTTGCAAGACTATCATCTCCACAAAAAGGTCATTTAGAGGTTAAATCTGCATTCTTGTAGGCTATACGGATGCGGAAGATGGACACAAAGACAAAGGGAAGAACAGGTTTTTTAAAGAAAAACTAATGAATACAAATTTTAAATCAAGCATTACATACAACTTGGTTTGGAAGAATTTGATCTGTGTATGACCGGATCAGGATATCAAAGTGCAATCACATTTGCAATCACATCACAGGGGAAAGAGCTTGTGACAACGACCCCATTTTCAGATGTTCTTTTGCTCTGTGTTATGAAAATGAGATCATAACAAACCACTGTTTTCAGTGTATTCTCAACAGCGAAGGTGTAAACTGGCCTCACATTATGGTGGCCGAACGGTGGCCAAATACCCGGAAGGAACGCCCCCTTCCTAAGCTCTATACAGTTAAATGCCTCGTCACATCAGTGGTGAGGCTTCCAGTATTCAAAAACCTGGATATGCCTGTAAGAATGGTGCAATATTACCAAGTGTAGTACAAATGTCTAATCATTGTCGCTTACGATGTCGTTTATTTCTGTTATTGTGTCACATAGCACTAGGTTTTGATATTCCTCTGACACAGATGATACAGATGATTGCAGAGACTTTTTCTTTTGGATTTAGAAATGCACTCTGTTGGCATTTTTAGGTCACTGCGTGATGAGTAACATAATGGACTTTATGGCACTGGAGAGCTTTTGATGCCAGTATATGACAGAAGGGGTTGTGTTTTTTTGCTCAAGTGTGAAGTGTGTGGTCATGATGTATGTGCTTCATCTCCGATAAGAATGAACTGATGCGCTCCCATGTGCAATCACAATCGCAATGACAACTGTCAAAACACAAAAAGCCTTTAATGAGCTCCGGCTTCTCATTCAGTTGACTTGACACATTATTTCCCCTGACTTCTAAAAAGCCAGTGCCAGCAGCAGCATTGCTGTACCTTAGTGCAGCTGTGTAAGCCGGGTATGAACATAACCCAGCCAGCAATCAGGCTTTCTTCCATACTCACAGTGTAGTTGGCACACAGAGGGTTGAAAGCATTGGTCCCGCATACAAACAGTCCACCATACTGGCTCAGAAGCACCTTCATATAATTACGACATTCCTCCTGGGGGTGAAAGAAAGAAAGGGAGAGAGAGAGAGAGAGAGAGAGAGAGAGAGAGAGAGAGAGAGAGAGAGAGAGAGAGAGAGAGAGAGAGAGAGAGAATTGATTAAACAGAGTGAAGGACAGAGAAACAGCAGTGCCATGGCGGAAGACATAAATATTTACTCTGGTTTAGACAGGGGCATTCTCTCAGTCAGCATCATTTCTTTTGTACAGAGAGGAAGCAGGTGGACTCATATTTAGGAGAGAGTGGAGTTATCTTACTAGGACAATGGCCAGTGAAGACACAACTTTTATCTCTCGCAGCAGTGCCTTGGCTTTCACTGAAAACTGAGCATAGAATGGTAAAACAACTGTATCTTCCACTGTGGAGTAGGCTATATGGTTTTGTTTCTGTAGCATGGCTATATCTGTAATCATTCTCTACTGCTGTATGGTATTTAAAGCAGGGGCATTGATCTGATAGCAGTCCCTCTGTGTCAGTGTAGTGCAAGTTCACACTTCATATTCACTAGCTCAAAGTTCAGTTCATACAGACCATTTCAGTTAAGAACTACTTCATATTCAGGTCATTTCACTTTTTTAAAAGGGAAAAACATGAGTAGCCTATTTTTGTGCTGATCTTAAAAAAAGTTCACAGATAAATGAACTTCAATGAACTAGTTCATGCACACCATTGCACTGTGTACTTGTGAAATTGCAGATGCATGGATGTCACAGTGACTCCATGGATAGAATGACAGAATGGCAGTGGACACTGGAGTAGTGCACTGGTATGCCATCAGCCCCAACAACTCAGATCAGCTGATATATTCATGTGTGTGTTTATGAGGCACTACTTCCTGCTTCTTTCTGTTTTATCCCAAAGTTGTTTATGTAGGTTATGTATGTTCATTTATGTTGCTTATCATAGGAAAATGTGAAATTTGAAGATTGTTTGAACATGAATTAGGAATGTAGAGTGAATCTACATGTTGGTTTGGGTGTATGTGCCCACACTGAGGCTGCTGGACAGGCAAATTAGCAGGGCTCTCTGCTGGGTCTATTCTCTGGGACTGACACACTGAGTTCTGATACTGATGCCAGTCAATACACACCCTTGGGCAAGAGAAGAGAGAGAGCAGGAATGTTTGTGTGTATATGTGTGTGTGTGTGTGTGTGTGTGTGTGTGTGTATGTGTGTGTGTGTGTTTGTGTGTGTGTGTGTGTGTGTGTGTGAGTGTGTGCACGCACAATGTGTGTGTGTGTGTGTGTGTGTGTGTGTGTGTGTTTGTGTGTGTGTGTGTGTGTGTGTGTGTGTGTGTGTGTGTGTGTGTGTGGGAGGGGTGTACTATAAATTATGGGGGCAGATGTTTTGTATATAATGGCAGAAGAGAAAAATATTCTTAAGGAAGGAAGAGAAAAATATTTTTAAAATCAATATTGAATTGTATTTGATTCTGCTATTTTCCAAAAAGTCTAAATAAACTTTTTTTAATTAACACACAGAACACTACAATACAACCATTGTGACTTCAAAGGCAGGTCAAATAAGTCAGCTAGTTCTAACAAATCAAATTGGCTCATTTATTTCCCATTGTGAATAAATGGAGGCAATTGAGAGTGTTTGTTGAACAGCACAGGAACCACATGTACAAAAGGGCTATTTGACGTGGTGGCCCCATCGAGCTAAATTAAGATTCTGGAGTACCATAGTAACATGAGGACCACATTTCACGTCCTACATTTTGCAAAAGAAAGCCGATGTTAAAGATGCAAAAGGTTCAAATCAACCCTCTGCGTAGTTCCCTTTTGTTCACAACTGAACAGCTCCTACAGTTATGATTTTACCCCGGCTTCTTACAGTAATTTCATACCCTTAAGACAAAAATGGGCACCAATTGTGATGACTGACAAAGTAAGACACACAATTTCACACAAAGGCAATTGCATGACTTTAGACAAAATCTCCAGCCCCGACAACGATGTTGCTATGGCAAAACTATGTATAGTATGCTATATATTTGGCAAAGCCACTGGCCTCCGGGTGAGTATGTCTCCATTCCTCCTATAACAAGTAACTTTACAATCAAAACGACTTCAAAGTATTTTTATTATGGTAAATATCAGCTGTAGTTAGGTTTTAATAGACTCTGATGTTAGCAAAATTGTAAATGTCTCTTGTTTTTAGCCACAACAAAGATTCAGACTTTATAATCCAGTACAGTATATTATTTTAATACTACAGATAAGAAATAGCCTGTGATTAGACACTGTGTTTGATAATATTCCTCCAGTTTTGGGCCAAGGGAGAGAGGAATATCTCTGGAGGAATATCTCTGCTGCATGCCTCAAATCTCTTTAACAGTTTTACACAGTGCAGTCTGCTGATTTATGTTTTAATTTCAGAGGAGTAACATCTTTCTAAATGTCCTCTGCATCCACACCTGCTCTTACACTCTGCCTTCATGGGCCTGCCTGGGTTTGCTTCATCTCAGAGGAGGGACGGCTACAGCTCTATTTCCTCCTCCTCGTCCCCTCTCTCTCTCTCTCTCTCTCTCTCTCTCTCTCTCTCTCTCTCTCTCTCTCTCTCTCTCACACACACACACACACACACACACACACACACACACACACACACACACACACACACACACACACACACACACAGTCTCTTCCCTATGCTCACGCTCTCTCTCTCTCTCTCTCTCTCTTATTCCCCGCTGTATCTCCTGTCTATCTCTTCCTCTCTAGTACTATTCTCTCCATACCTCCTGCCCTCATTTTAAAGTGTGTGTCTCCCCCAGGGCTGGCTCCACCCCATTTCCCGCGCTCTGCACTCATTCTCTTCATCTCTCTCTCTCTCTCTCTCTCTCTCTCTCTCTCTCTCTCTCTCTCTCTCTCTCTCTCTCTCTCTCTCAGTCCCTCTTGTTTGCCAGGCTCCAGCAGCAGGCATCCTGACACAAGCCTGACAAAGCGCCACCTGTGAGGCCTGGCAGAAACTCAGCGCAGCCTTTCAACTCCCTGCCTCTCTCTTCTCTCTCCATCTCTCATCTCCCAGCCTCCACTCCCTCTGCCATCACCCCCTCTCCTTCTCCTTCTCCCTCCCTCTCTCCCTCCCTCCCTCTCTCCTTCACTCTCTGTCTCTTTACCAGCATTTGGCCTTTCTTCTTTGCTTTCACTCCCACTCTTCATTTTGCACCATTCCCCCACTCAGCCTCCTTTCTTTCTTGCTCATCCTTCTCACATCTCTCTCTCTTTCTCTCTCTCTCTGTTTCTCTCCCTCTTTCTCTCCATGCTCCTCCCATCCCCCTCTCTGTGTCTCTGTGCAGTTCTGCAGTTCTGTTCGCTCCATCACTCGTCTGAAGGGCCGGGATAAATTACGGTGTGTTCCGGTGCCGTGGCAGAGGGCTGTTGACGTTTGTCACTGGCGGAGCGAGAGAATGAGATGAAGAGAGGGAGAGAGAGAGAGAGAGAGAGAGAGAGAGAGAGAGAGAGAGAGAGAGAGAGAGAGAGATAGAGAGAGAGATGGCTGAGAGCTGCTAGTGAGGAGAGGAGTGAGAGAAGGAGAGGAAGAGAGAGAGAGAGAGAGAGAGAGAGAGAGAGAGAGAGAGAGAGAGAGAGAGAAAGAGACGGCAGAAAGAGGAGAGGAGGGGAGCACTGGGCTGCTGAAGCTCTTCACACACTCACATGACTGAGACACACCAGACAACTCAGCAGATGTTCTCATGGGTGAAACACATCTGTCACCCTCAACAGGTTTCCAACACACACACACACACACACACACACACACACACACACACACACACACACACACACACACACACACACACACACACACTCACACATCTGATGGTTTTTATCAA
>JAODXP020000003.1:700378-805378 GCA_027497455.2 Sardinella longiceps
GTGTGTGTGTGTTCACTAGTTTGAAGTGGACTCAGTGGACACAGCCAATGGCCTTTCTCCCCGACTGACAGATAGAAAATTCCCCTCAACGGTGTGGAAAAAACACCCTCAATCAGTCTCTCCTCCAACCCTCTCTCTCTCTCTCTCTCCCTCCCTTCCTTTGTCATTCTTTGTCTGTCTCTCCTTCTCTCCTGTGTTTTGTCCTCTACGTCTCTGCCTCTCTCACTCTCTCATCTCATAAACACAGTGGAGTCTCACTCTCACAAAGATCGCATGTCAGGTGTCATTTTTCCGGCGTGAAGGCACTGCATTTTTTTATAAGGAGAAATCACTTGTGTCTCACCTCACCTCATCCCAGCCCCGCCCTCCCCGCCTTTCTCCTTCCGCTTCTCCAATCACACACCCTTATAGAGCTGTGAAGTCACTGTCTAAGGACCAATTAAACACAGTCAACTCTGGCAAAGAAAGGAAAAAATACAAATATAAAATCCTTGGATTTGTTTTGTGAAAGACTAGCTCAGGAGTGAAATACAGGGTTTTAAGGAATGACTCAGAAGTGGGTGGACACCCTTCTCCATAAAATCAAGGCAGCATTTATGAAATTCTGAAATAGCCAAACATGTTGCCCTCCCAAGTGCCTGTGCGCTGTTTTTTTTTTTTTTTTTTAAGGTGTCAGTCCAGTCCCTGTGGTGGGCAGCTACTCTGTAATTACCGCTGTGATTAGCCTTTGAACCAGCAAAGACAGGCAGATTTGTCAGGCCCACATCAAAGCCTAATCACCAGGTTGGAGGCCCAGTGGCAGCATGGCTATTATTCCATAACACATTCCACATGCTTTACTCCGCGCTGCCTGCACCGACTCCGAGGAGTAAAGCAGCAAAGTGGGACCAGTTAGAAATCCGCTTACGCCTCCAGAACCCGTAAAAAGAGGAATCCTGAAATGGGACGCCTCGCCCATGACATCACACATGGTGCTTTTCAATTTTCTCCTCTGCACGCCAGCGCATTAGTCAGGTGTTTTCACCTGGTAAACAAAGGGGAGTTTCACGAGCAAAGATTTAAATGCTCTCCAGACAGCAACTTAAGAAGAGGGAAGGAACAGGAGGGTGTGGTGAATTCTGTGGCTCTTAGTCCATGAATGTCTTCATAATATTAATATACAATATCAGTGCAGTAGCACAAATACATCACTAACTGTCCACTTTCATGACTGGGTTGTGTTCCGGTGGTTTCTTCTGGGATGCTCCCTTTACACGTTTAACACCTCATCAATTAATGATTCAGCGATTACGGCAACCGGTTTGTAGTCCATTTAGAAACCCTAATCTTCTGTGTTAATCAGTCTAGCCAAGCTTAAATAGGGCTGGCCTGCCAGCATCACAATTAATTAGTCTCTAGACTTACATGGACGGGAGATTTTGAAGAATGAGATCAAAGCATTTCTAACACACACACACACACACACACACACACACACACACACACACACACACACACACACACACACACACACACACACACACACACACACACACTTTCCCATCCTGCCTGGCGGGCTTGTGGAGTGTGTGAGGAGGGTGCTCACCTCGTGTTTGCCCTTCATGCGGCAGATGCGAATGTCATTCCTGTTGGATTCCCAAGTTCTCTTCTGCGATAAAAGAGCAGTGGGAGATCAGAGAGCAGATTAGAACAATCAATTTCCCTCATTAGATAAGTAATGACATCACTTGTGTGTGTGTGTGTGTGTGTGTGTGTGTGTGTGTGTGTGTGTGTGTGTGTGTGTGTGTGTGTAAGTGTGTATGCACATGTGCACATTATCCAGAGTGGAATTCGGGAGGTGTACCAGTTTCTACTCTCTCTCTCTCTCTCTTTCTGTGTGTGTGTGTGTGTGTGTGTGTGTGTGTGTGTGTGTGTGTGTGTGTGTGTGTGTGTGTGTGTGTATGCACACGTGCATATTATCCAGAGTGCAATTTCGGGAGGGTGCACCTGTTTTTACTGTGTGTCACATGTATAAGCTGTGTGCAAATGATGATACAGAGATGCTGCAGCTCACCTTGCTATAGAACATTTCATCCCCTGCAATGTTGTCCAGCTCGACTCTGTAAAGGTCATCTCTGAAATACACAACCAGAGAAAGAGACAGAGAGAGAGAGAGAGAGAGAGAGAGAGAGAGAGAGAGAGAGAGAGAGAGAGAGAGAGAGAGAGAGAGAGAGAGAGAGAGAAGCACACAGAGAGAAAAAGGAGAAATAAAGACTTATCAGCGGTGACACACTCTCAGATCCATTATGCACAGAGATTCAAAAGACTCGGACTAAAAGCTGCCTCTACACTTCATTCAGTCTTCATTAAGACGCCGTGCTTTGCAGCCGCCCTCTCAAAGACACAGATGAACTTCAAACCTGCCTTGAGCGCCATCAACACATTAGTTCTCATGGGGAAGAGCATTCATTGCTAACAATACAGCCATTATTTAACAACCTCATCAACTGGGACTCCTCCAGGAACCATATTATGACTAAGTCAAGACATGAATTGTGAATAATGGATAGCGTCATTCAGACCATTCACCATTTCAGAGCCTTAAAAGAAATATGACATTTAACTTCATTGTGAAACAGATGGGTCTCTTGAGTCATCGGTGACACAAACCTGGTGCTTCTCAGGATTTCATATTTAAGAGTATAGCCTAGCTCTAGAGAAGAATGAAATATTGTAAATCCTAGCAGCCAGATGGGCACCATGGCATAAATGAATAAAGTACACTGTTATATTTCATAGATGTCAGAGTGTCTTTAGTTTGAGTCTCCATTTTGGGATGGGACGTGTGTGTGTGTGTGTGTGTGTGTGTGTGTGTGTGTGTGTGTGTGTGTCTGTGTGTGTCTGTGTGTGTGTGTGTGTGTCTGTGTGTGTGTGTGTATATGAGTCTGTGTGTGTGTGTGTATGTGGAGGATGGGGGTGGGGGGCGGTGGCCCATGGGAAGAGGGTGGCCATGCTGCACGTTCCACTAACATCGATCTGTGGGGATATTGAGCTATGGCCAGTCAATACCGTTTCCTGCAACCACTGTGATGTCATTGCTCCGTCTGTCACCCTGAGTGCACACGCACACTCTGGCCAAAGGTGACGCCATAGCCCCAATGAGTTGGGATCCAGAGAGAGAGAGACAGTGTTGTACCTCCCAGTGCATGGGAGTGTCTACTCAAGGAAATTGAGAACTAATGTGTTGATGGCGATCCCCTTACACTAATTAATGGGTCTATGGGATCTTAAATTGATCTTTGTAGTACATTCACATCAGAATGGGCCAGAGATGACAACAGTCTATATACTGTAATATAAACACTATATAAATTAAGAATACTAATTAAATCATTCCGTCTTGTATGCAAGGACACAAGATGTCTCTAATTATTTCTAAGATAATAATGAGAACAGTGGTAAGACTGCATTGTAAAATGACCATATAAGGCACGGCTGCTCCAAAGCTCCAACCTTATAGATATTCTACATCTGCATCCTAGAATTAGATCAAACAGAGGAAACTTGAGGAAACTTCTTTTTTAGTTTTACTCTCTCTTTTTTACTCTCTATCCCTGTCAGAAGGGTAACTCAGTAAGATCATAGAGTTCTAGCATCCAACACCTGCACCTCACTGCAGCCGGCTGCTGTTTGATGTTCCTCCATCAGGTTCCACCTCAGGCGCCCTCAGGGTACTACTGGTGTCTGATAATGGTGTTCATATGAGCACAAGACTAACAGAGGGGGAAGCGGGGGGGAGATGTCGACAACAGCATCAGTTTTCTGACCGCTCACCCGACCTCCCCCCAATGGACACATACAAACACACACACACACACACACACACACACACACACACACACACACACACACACACGTGCATGTACACATGGACAGACTAGAACGCACACACACACACACACACACACACACACACACACACACACACACACACACACACACTCACACACACATACACACACAAACACACACACATACACACACACATGTACAAACTAACAAACAAACACACACATACACACACACACACACACACACACACACACTAGACCATAGACGGTGTTTCTGACCCTGGTCATGTTTCAAAGTGAAGAGGAGCTGGAGTCATGGAAGAGTCAGACTGTGTTGAGCTAAGTGGTGGTGATGGCACAGATAAGATGCAAATGAGGAACTGCCCGGAGCAACATCAATTCCTAACTTCTTAATGAATGTCTCCAGTGGGCTGGGGAGAGAGTTAAAACCATAGCTCCAAGTCAAAGACATCATTTTTCCAGCCTTATTTGAAAAGGGGTTGTATGCATAAAAGGGGGGGGTTGAGGAGATACATCTGTCTCCGTTGCCTTAGGCTCAAATCCTTGAGTAACTGGTGTGGCTTTGTGTGCTAACCATGTTTTTGTGGTGGAGAATATTCACCTCATGAGCGTCGTCGGCAGACTGATTCATCGGCCCAGCACTTTATCTCTTTCCACTTTAACGACTGTGTAAACCATCCCGGAGTTATGGAAAGTACTCCATAAATAAAACACCTTCGTTATTTATCGCAGGCCCTGCGGACAAGACTCCCTCATAATCCCTCGTTGGTCAAATGTCAGGCTTGTGTTCCCTAGCAGTGAACTTGGAGCTGTGTTTTTTTGGGACAGGCCTGGGTCTTAATGGATTCCTCCCTAAGAGACATGGCTGTAGCAAGCCGCAGACGTTTGACAGAGATGGAGTGTCGGCGGGGTCTTAGAGAAGGTTGGGGTCAGGGAACACTACGACCCCCCCCCCCCCACACACACACACACCACCCCACCACACATCATCCCACCATCACCACTCCGACTCCCTTTGCCTCCCCATGCTCACTGCTAACCATAACCAGGAACATGTGTGAACCCCCATGGGAGGTTTCAGACCTTCTTTTCCGCTCCTTTGAAGAGCCTGAAGAGAGGCTTTGTGGAGTGAGATTACATGCCCCACCAACAACCCGGCCTTACACACACACACACACACACACACACACACACACACACACACACACACACACACACACACACACACACACACACACACACACACACACACACACACACACACACACACACAGACATGAATGGAAAGAAACATTCAAACTCATATGTCGCCACATGAACTTGAACACATGAGGCTGACTCTATCTATAGGCTACAATGGCGCAGTGGATGCCTAGCGATAGTGAAATGCCTCCGCTTTTGCTTAGGTTTGTGTTTATGTTCTAATGTCTTGGCAGATGCTTTTGTTCACCAACACAATATACAGTATGCAGGAACATCATATTACTGTATAATTATAATTATTAATTTTATCTGAAGTAAGCATAAGCACACATTGCCCTCCAGAAAGATATTGTAGTCCACTCCGCAAAAGATGCTGTATTATTGTAATGAAGGTCAGAGGACAGGCTGTCTCCACTTCTTGTTTACAGAGCCATGGTTTTATTCAGAGCATTGAGAGCTAGTGAGAGGTCAAATTTTGGACTCAATCAGTCCATATCCCTGTTCTTGGAGGTTACTGTGATATCTGTTGGTATCAAAATGGCAGCAATTGGAATAACAAACACAGAATATGCAAAATTGCAGCTAACATTAACAGATACAGGCACATGAAAGGAAGCATTCATGCCGTCATCAGTTAGCATTGGCTGATGCTTTGCTATTGGGTCTGCGTTGCATGAAAATTATTAATTAAGTTATTCTCATATCTACGTGTAACAACAGGGCTACGGGTTGATTGACTCTGGATAATTACTTTAATTACGAGGAGATACTTCTCAAAATAAAATAACACAATGTTGTAAAAAAGTGCTACATGTTTACAGACCACTTAGGATTACTGATGGCACCTTTAAACTTAGAGTCCCCCCTTATTGGAGCCAGTCACTGTGCTAGACACTGGTAGGCTGCTGTCATTGGCTGCTCTTGTTTACCTGCCACCGATGTAGAGGGTGCGGTTCACTTTGAGGACACTCTGGATATGCAGAAGCTCCTGGCGCACGTATGAGCGATGGGCTCGACCCAAAAACACAGGATAACGTCTGGCCACTGAAAAGAGAGAAAGAGAGAGAGAGAGAGAGAGAGAGAGAGAGAGAGAGAGAGAGAGAGAGAGAGAGAGAGAGAGAGGGAGAGAGAGAAAGGGAGAGGGAAACGTGAAAGAGTCATTGTGACTTCCCTCCTCCGCCCTCCTCTCCAAGGAGAAGCCCAGCTGGGGAAGGGTGAGCGAGGAGGACAAAGCCATACATCAGCCACACTGCCAGCCTGGCGTGGAACGAGGCTAGGGATGGGGCTAGGGGATGGGGCTGGGGCTGGGGCTGGGGCCTGTCTCATCCGTGTCCCCGTCCCTGTCCTCACGCCCTTGCCTGGCCTGACAGATTGGCTCATCTTTCTCTGTACCTTTACATGACTTACCTGCCCAATCCCCCCAACACACACACACACACACACACACACACACACACACACACACACACACACACACCAACTCCTGTAATGCTGCTGTTGACACGCACACACACACACACACACACACACACACACACACACACACACACACACACACACACACACACACACACACACACACACACACACACACACACACACACACACACACAGAACTCTGCCCTGGCTGGCACATAGGCTAAGTGTGTGAATCACATCACATCATGTCAAGAATTAAACAGAAGGAGAAAAAGCACCTCCAAGAAGTGACTCATTTTAGCAGTAAAGCACATAGCAGATGCATGATATTTGCACCTTACAGTACCGTGTTATTTTTATTCTGAACTAATCAGGGTTGATTTGCACAAATTCTGCTCCGTGTAAAATGTGATCAGACGTGATTGGAGAGAAAGGGGGGTGGGGGGTGGGAACTGAAGACCGCTTTGGAGGGAGAGCTTAGTGTAAGACTCGGTTTCCTCAGCCGCTCGTCTCAGCTGCTGGAGGGATGGGGGCGCTAATTAAGAGCAAAGAATGTCAGCGCAAATCACATGGCTGACATTTCCATAAACGTCAAGAAGGCAACAGGCAAGGCGGTGGGCGACTCAGTGGATTTATGCAGATGCCGTACATCAGTACTGAGTGTGAGGGAGCAATGTGTGTGTATGGAGGGAAGGTTATGTGTAAATGTGCTCCATCTTGGTAAATGAATTTCCACAGCCCACGTCAGTGAGAAAAATCTGTATCTGTATCTGTGTGTGTGTGTGTGTGTGTGTGTGTGTGTGTGTGTGTGTGTGTGTGTGTGTGTGTGTGTCTGAGCATGAGTGTAGAAGTGTACAGTATGTATCACTGCGAATTTGCACAGCCCACGTCAGTGAGAAATATCTGTATTTGTGTGTGTGTGTGTGTGTGTGTGTGTGTGTGTACTGTATGTACTGTGTGTGTGTGTGTGTGTGTGTGTGTGTGTGTGTGTGTGTGTGTGTGTGTGTGTATGTGTGTGTGTGTGTGTGTGTGTGTGTACTGTGTGTGTGTGTGTGTGTGTGTGTGTGTGTGTGTGTGTGTGTGTGTGTGTATAGACATGTATGTATCCCTGAGTGTTTGTACTGTATGTGTCTCCACTGAGACGTCGTGTCCATATACATGTGCGTGTAGGAGTCTCTCTCTCTCCTCCAGCCTGTGTTTCCATCTGCTCCCCTATGGCCTCTGCCCTGCCGGGCCAGGGCTTTCTGCCTGGCTGATCTGTAATCAGTGGTTGCGCCGGGAGACCATTCATCATTATCTACGATTCCTGGGCTGAGCCAACCTTGCTGACCCCATACCACACCAGGGTCTCCGGCTGAACAGAACTCCACCTCCTCTGTCTCACCCATAACCCATAACACCCCCCCCGCCAACCACAACCCCCACCCATCCAACACTCACTCTCCCTCCCCTGACTCGCTAGTGCCCCGTGTGTTCTGGAGTGGGGGTACACCTACTGTGATGGCTGCATACTGCGCTCTCTCTGTCTGTCTCCCCCTTCAGGTTATTGCTGGCGTGGGGGCGTGGTCAAGGCTTTCCGCTACTAATCAGCTGGCCTATAAATGGTTCTCGCTGCACCCATAGAGCAGAGGGCTGGGCTGGGCTGGGCTGCGTTTTGGCGTCGTTTGGGAGAGCTGTACTTTTTCCTTTGTTTTCGCATCCATGCATTCACATTCACATTCCCTTACACACACACACACACTCACTAAAAGTACTCTTGCTGACATACTGATACTCATTACTGATGAAGATACCATATTACTTCTCTTTATTTATTTAATAAACTATTTAATTATTTAAGTCTCTCTGGCTGTTTGTCCTCCTTGTTTTGGTTAAGGCCTTTGAGCCGGGGCTTAACACCTACCTTCAGAAGGGGTGGAGATGAGAGGACCTGGTTCCTCTGGAAACGAGGCGCTGGCCAATGGGAGTAGCCACAGGAGCGTGGCGAGAGCCGAGCGGAGGGTCGCCATGGCGGCGGATGGGGGGCCACCAG
The DNA here is from genome assembly GCA_027497455.2 of Sardinella longiceps. NCBI lineage: Eukaryota > Metazoa > Chordata > Actinopteri > Clupeiformes > Clupeidae > Sardinella > Sardinella longiceps. Next base: position 708,884 of record JAODXP020000003.1, read on the forward strand.
CGCTGTGGGGAGAGGAGAGAAGGGAAGAGAGGAATTGAGCAAAACAAAACACAAGCAAGCAGCACAAATAAACACAAGACTCAACGCATTCATCAGTGTTTACACACCAGCGCTAAGTGGCACAGGAAGGTCTGATGGTGCTGCCGTAAAACCCCCTATCCCCCCATCCCCCTATCCCCCCACCCCACCCCACCAGCACCTTTGTGCAAGGCTCGATCCGTGTGAAAGATTAGCAGGCTAATTACTGGTGGTGCCATTCACACGGCAGGGCAGAGGTTGGCTTTGAGACGAGTGCTGCACTTTACAGCCCCCACTAAACAATCCCAGCGCTGTTTAGCCCATTTCTCTCACAGCACACAAGACAGCGTCTCCAAAGGTGGCAAATTACAGAGCCAGTGGCCGTAAAAAAAAAAAAAAAAAAAACGCCTCCATGTCACATTCTCACAGCCTGGGGAGTCACAGGGACAACACCAGGAGGCTTTCACTGGTTGCACAGAGAGAGAGAGAGAGAGAGAGAAAGAGAGAGAGAGAGAGAGAGAGAGAGAGAGAGAGAGAGAGAGAGAGAGAGAGAGAAAGAAGGAGACTCCCCAGAGGACTGGAGCTCATCAAGGAGCTCAGCGCGGGAGGATAAAGGCTCATTGCGTCCGTGTCCATGCATGAGAGAGCAGTCTCATTCAAATAAAGGGGCTTCTGCTCTGCATGCTGCCAGTTCTTCCACCAAAGGGTTAACCCCTACATGCGTGTGCGGGAGGCGACAAAACAGCGTCACACGCTTCTAGTGCCACCGCATCGGTTCTTAGCAAGCATGATGTGTGTGTGCCGCTCTTGCAGCTCGGAGACGCAGCTGCCGGACGGGACTGTTAATTAGGCGCCTGATGTGTCTAAACAAATCAAGTCGCTGACATTTTCAAAAAACGCTTTCTGATGGCGACACGCAATTTGAAGCCCACACAGTGTGGTTAGGGCGTACAGTGCCTGCATGTGTGTGTGGGAGGGGGATTCACAGTGTCTGAGGCTGTTCTCTGTGTTCTCTTGCACTTTGTCAGGGCATTTCTCTTAAACTGGGGAAAAGCTTGAGACATTGTAGGCTGTTAAACTACCTGACAATAGCGCTTTATTTTGCTGTTTTAAGCCTTTTTTACAATCCTTCAGTGGTAACAGGAAGGGAATTGCAAATTGGGCAGTGGTATATAAGACCACACACACACACACACGCACACACACACACACACACACACACACACACACACACACACACACACACACACACACACACACACACACACACACACACACACACACACACACATATCCTTCTCTCTTGACTTATGTATTCCTGTATGGCACATTATATTCTCCTGCATAACACAACAAACACAAACACACACGGCTTAAATGTGCATATTAACACACACACACACACAAACACCTCCACACCCACACCCACACACACAAATGTGTATGGATACAGACAGAATTCACTCTACAGCCCTCTCTTCCTCTACCACACACACACATTCTAATATAAACACATCATTCACCCATTGCACTGATTAGTTAGAGAGGTCTGCAGGTCAAGTAGCTGACCAGTTCAGGAGGTCAGAAAACAAAACTCTGCCACCATCTGTGTTTGCCACCTCTGGCTCCATTGTGCTCTCACTAATTTATAATTTACGCATGACGTGTCCAAACAACACATTACCATTAAAAATAAACTGCTGACTGGCTGGCCACAGCACAGTTACTGCAAGCTGAGAAGAGGAATGCAAGATGGCCGTAATTTTAGTAGGCCTTCTATATAATCAATTCGAAATCAATAAAATTTAATCTGTCTGATTAGGGAAACGAATGGACCGTCTCAGTGGAAAGAATGTGCTTTAAAAAAAAAAAAGAAAAAAGAAAAAAAGGGGCTTGAGCCAGAGTCCAAACAGCTCACTGTCTGTGTGTACACACACGGTTTGGTGATTTAACTCGATTTCTTCCCCTCACCGGTGGGATGTGCCAGTTCATTAAATCCCACCATTTTTACAGGGCTGGAACAATACAATTATGACCGGTTAAAGAGATAATGTGAAGAATAATGCAATTAACGTCTCCCTTAGGATAGGGAGAAAATTTGGATGCTTTAACTTAACAGAGAGAGAGAGAGAGAGAGAGAGAGAGAGAGAGAGAGAGAGAGAGAGAGAGAGAGAGAGAGAGAGAGAGAAAGAGAGAGCTACTGGTCACCATCTTACTTAGAGTTCCTATGAAAGCCTATGCTTTCAGCACTGTACTTTATTCTCCTTGAAATAGTGAGACATCTCGCAGGATGCCAGGATGTGCGAGACAGAGGCCATGTCTGCAAAGGAGGGCGGGTGCATTCTTTTTTGTTTCACAGAGACTAAAGGAGCTTAAGAGAGGCAGTATAAGCATATGGTGAGAGAAGAACATAACAATCAACTTCTTAAAGACACTCTTTAACGCTTCACCTAACCCTTTCCCATGCCGTCTGTTCTTCCCTATCTTTTTCTTTTCTTTTTCTCTTCCCTCCTTTCTCTTCCAATGCCCTTCTGGACTAAAGGATTGGGCTTGGATTGATGGGTGTGGATTGATGAGAGAGGAGCTTAAGTGAATACACCAACACTGGCTCAAAAAACAAGATCTCATCTCACAGGGCCCTTTAGATCTGTTCTTAATCTGCTCCTGTGAACAATGGACTCAGGTGTCATGACTCTAAGCTTCTTTAGAAGAAGCACTGCTGAAAAGCACAACATAATGAAACCTAAATACCCTCCCCATTCAAATCCCTCTATGTGTTTTAATAAAGAAGAGTGAGGAAATTTCATCAGAGCATAATTGCAAAAGCGGGTATTTTAAAACGGTCCCCAGACTAACAAACAACCTTAAGGATTCCACTAAGTCAAATTATTTTGAAATCCAATAGCATCTTATTAGATTATGTAGGCATTCTCATTCTTTTTGTAGGCCTCGGGATTGTTTGTGGACTTGCACAGAATCATTTTTCTTTTCACCAGAGATGCCATTACACGTCCATTTCTAAAACAGCCCGTTTCTAAGCTAGCTAACCACAACATAAATAATGACTAGAGGTGATGGAGCTGTTGTTATTAGTATATAAAAATAAATTATTTGAAAGGGGGTCACTTAGGCAGGTCATACGGTCATAGTGTTAGCTCTGGTCCAGCTCACAAATCAGCTAACAAGATAAACACACACACTGACACCGTTGGCGACACGAAGGAGCCAATAAATAAATCCTAATGGATGTGGAGTCTAGGGGGCCCTCCATAGTAATATTTCCCTAAAGGTCCCCTGGAGCCTGTGAGTTGCCCCCTCCCAAATCCACACAGGAGCCAGGATCAGGCCCATCACTCACACTGCACTCATATCCTGTCATGGCCAGCTCAGGCTGCTTTCATATGATGGAAACAGCAGACACCTACAACCGAGATAAGAAGAGAGAGGAAGAAGATGGGGGTTTGGGAGAGATAGAGATAAATAGAGAGAGAGAGAGAGAGAGAGAGAGAGAGAGAGAGAGAGAGAGAGAGAGAGAAAGAGAGAGCAAGAGAGAGATGGATAGGAGGATTTTTCTCCTCTGTTTTTTTTTCCCCCCGATAGCATAATGAATAGATAGCAGAGTCAGGGTGTAAAGGCTCAGATAAGGAGGGTGTAGAGCCATCTCGTCTCCTCAGCGAGGTGCTACCCAATCATCACAGCCCTCATCCGTCCCCCCTCAACCCCCACCCCTTCCTCCCCGTCCCCCCTCACGTTCTCTGTGTTCCTCTTATTCCCTCCCTCCTTCCCTGGCTGCATAGCATACTGGCCGGGTATATGGGGGACAAGACACAGAGGAACATGCAGCTCATTACAGAAAGACATGTAACATCCACTGTCAACCGTCTCCCTGTCCGTCAACTGCTGATATTCCAGCCAGTAAGACCTAGGGGGATTCTGTTCCATAAAAAACAATGAACGCCTGTGTCATATTGACCGGGTCATTGATATACAGCGCATGAGTGGCTGTGTTTGATGGGGGATGGGAGGCAGGCAGGCAGGTAGGGGCTGGATTGGGGGATAGGGGAGACGGGCGTACTATTTTTGTATCTAGGGTGATGCAATGTCAATGAGCTACCAGTGTGGAGTGTATTATGATCCAGCCAGTGTGTACACAAGGTAGCTCCATCATTTCTTACATACATTATGCACGAACACACACACACACACACACACACACACACACACACACACACACACACACACACACACACACACACACACACACACATACATACATACACACATACACACACATACATACATAGAGAGATAGAGAGGGAGAGAGAGAGAGACAGAGAGAATGGTTTGTAAGGTAATCTTTCCTATTGCTCTGTGTATGCCTCATATGTGTGATGACAGACATACAAACAGACACACACACACACACACACACACACACACACTTTGATTATTTATTTGGAATGGCTAATACTGATTATAACAACACAGCATCCAAATAGTTGCAAAGACAGAGACAGAGAGAATGGTTTGTAAGGTAATCTTTCCTATTGCTCTGTGTATGCCTCATATGTGTGATGACAGACATACAAACAGACACACACACACACACACACACACACACACACACACATACGCACACACAAAATATACATATATCCACATTAGGCATGGGAAGGAAAGCTTGAGGTTTCCACCCTAGCATAAGCAGCAGGAGCAGCAGCAGCAGCAGCAGCAGCGGTGTAGGCAGGCGTAGCGGTGAGCTGATCAGTATGCACCCCCAGCATGCACGCCACTGCAACCACACCTCTGTTTATTAATTGCTGTCGCTGCTTTCATACAGTACACTGATGACCTTTAAGCAGGAGTCTGCCTGTGCAAACACAGCCAGCCCGCCCCACTTCCCTGTAGCAGCAACCCTCACCAAACACAGCCATCACACACACACACACACACACACACACACACACACACACACACACACACACACACACACACACACACCAAACACACACATCACACACACCAAACACACACATCACACGCACCGAACCTCACGACGACTGCTCACGCTAAACACACACACACACGCGCACACACTAAATATGTTCACACCTAGTGTTGTCCTACCTTCCTCTCTTTCTCTCTCTCTCTCTATCACACACAAACGCACACACACGCACACACACATACACACACACACACACACACACACACACACACACACACACACACACACACGCAAGGCCATGTAACATAATCACAATCCCTACACTGGAGCATTAATCATCTCCACATATTAGTGGAGCTCTTGCTCATTTTTCTCCAGTTCCTGCTCTCCTCTACACACACACATGCACACACACACACACACACACACACACACACAGACAACACACACAGCCCTTTCCAACTTCATCCAAGGTGACTGCACACACACACACACACACACACACACACACACACACACACACACACACACACACACACACACACACACACACACACACAAACACACTATGCATGCCTCCTGCATCCTCACAGCCCCACTTTCTGAATCGCCTCAGTGGCTCCCTCGACCCCCCCCCCCCAACACACACACCCTCCCCCTTCCACCCACCCACCCAATCATTCCAGCAACAGCTCACTAACAAGGCCGGCTGCTCTAACTGCCCGACTGTCATGATCGCTATCGGATCACTGAGGTGCACACAAAGTGACCATTGTCCGTCGCCTGGCTGTGAAGGCCCCGTGCTGTTTGAGAAATGCGTTTGGTCAGTGATACAGGGGGAAGGAAACGGATGGGAGATGTGTCAGATTAGAGCCAATGAAAGCAGCCACAAGCATATATAGGCTCCCCCCAGCTCTTAACCCTGAGCTGTGGAATCGTTGTTTCCATACAGTAGCCTAATTAGGAGTGGGTCTCTCTCTCTCTCTCTCTCTCTCTCTCTCTCTGCATGGCCCTGCATAGCTCTATTGATTGAATATTCTCATTAAGCTAGTTATTGACCAACTGCTAGCTTAGCTTCGGCTCAACCTCTCTCTTGTTTTCTACTCTCTCTATCTCTCTCTCTCTCTCTCACACACACACTGTCATTCGTTCTCTATCTCGCTCACTCGCTCCTCTCTAGCCCCCAAGGGTGATTTGTAGTCGGCCTCTATCTAGAACACAGATCTAAGTCTGTAATCCTAACAGGCAGTCTCTGGCTGATTCTATCTTGCTGAGGACACACATCCATGGCAGATCAGCTAAAAGATGGATATAATATTGCTAATGAAATGGACGAGTGAATGGTAGGGGTGGTGGTGGAGTGGGGGGGTCTAAAGATAAGAAGAATAAAACGACTTTTTGCTTCCAATGTTTCAGTGTTAAAAAGGGACGTAAGAAGCGGAGTTAAACTTACAGCTCTTCCATTAAACCAATATTGAATCAAGGAGAGGAGAGTGCATCTGCCTGGAGAGGGGCTGCATGCAGGGCTCAGTAATAAGCCTGAACAGAGCCATTGTGATTGTGTCTCCACCGGCTCTGCAATTACACTGGCCGCCCAGCACATGCCGTTATGTTAATGGCGGACGGGGATGATATGACACCCCGAATGCTTAGTGTCCAGCGGGCAATTGGCCACTTTCAAAGTCACCAGGGCTCTCCAGAGAGCTTAATTTGGCTTCGCAACGAGGATGAGCTGCTTTTTATGGGACCATTTTACGAGAGCAGTCTGATGAAGGGCCTGTTAACTGGTGGGACTCTGTGTGTGTGTGTGTGTGTGTGTGTGTGTGTGTGTGTGTGTGTGTGTGTGTCTCTCTCTCTCTCTCCATCTGTCCATGGTCTCTCTCTCTCTCTCTCTCTCTCTCTCTCTCATTCTCACACACATACAAGGTGGGCACATAGGTTCATATCTTTTCAAAATAGAGGCAGGAGGATGAGGGTGAAACACTATTTTAATCAATTGCAATATGTCTGCCGGATATATTATGCAATGAGGCGAAAGAGAAGTAGAGAACAAGAAGCAAAGGAGTGGGAGAGGCAGAATCACATTGCACACTCACATCTCCATCACGTCACCCTTTTATGTCCGAAAATAACAGCTCCACCATTCCACAAAATCGACAACTCCCCTTTGCTCATCTCCTGAGAGAAATATAAGTCAACTTTACATCTCATATCATCAATCGTGCCCCTTATCTTACATCTTACACATATGTGATAATCAATAATATTATATTATATGTTCAGTCATTTTTATGCGTGTGTGTGTGTGTGTGTGTGTGTGTGTGTGTGTGTATGTGTGTGTGTCTTTGTGTGTACAAAAAACAGTTCTATTCAAAAGATCTACAATACAGTATGTGCTCTCTGTTCTTTGGGGAGTAATCCCTTAAACTGTATGCCTTTGTGTGAGTGAGCATGTGTGTCTGGTGTGAACTCCTGCCATCATCTTAAGCAGTCTGCTCTCTCGCCTGAAGCACAACTGTCTGAGCGACCCAGACGGACGAGCGAGCGAGCGGCACAGTACATATTTGTGCGGCTTCATTTAGGCTGTCTCACTAGTCAGCGGCTTGTGATTGAAGCCATTGTGTGCATCTGCGTTGGCTCACCCAGTCTGGTCTGCGGCCCAGCGGGGAGGTCCGCTATGTGGCGGGCTATCTGGCTCCGGTTCCGAGGGGGGGGAGAGAGAGAGAGAGAGAGAGAGAGAGAGAGAGAGAGAGATGCAGGGAGGAGTCGCTAGCAGACAACAGAGCGTACAGCTGTGCAAACCCAGCTAAGGAGATTGAGACGGGCAACGGTCTCTGAGGTGCTTTTCGCCGCATGTGTGTCTGGTAATTATGGCCACTCGCTGAGTCCGTCGTTTTTTTTTTTCCCCTTGCACTGTCCCACGTCACACCTGTGAATGTGCCTTTGCTGTGACGATTTCCCACTGATTTTTCAGAGCCTCTCCTCTGAGTCTCCTAGCAGCTTGAGCTTGGCAAATGACAACTATTGCCTTATTCCCCATGAGAGAAAACAAAAGACTCATTTAGCTGAAAGAAGCTGAAAAAGCTTTTTGGAGACTGCTGTGGCAGTTTTCATTGCCTCAGAATAGCTCTCTAGTCCTGTGTGCAGTTTGAACAGAAAAAAAACATCATTTAGCCCCGAACAGATAGTTCATGGCAGACGACATGCTTCATCTTGATATTAATTAATCTAACATTTGTTTTATGTTCCCTAACATGCAGCATACTCAAGGGCAGAGACGCTTTGTGTTTATAATATTTCCTAAACTAATTCGGCAGAACTCAAAGCCGAGTGCCACCACCAGCCCACCATCACAGATAACCGTAATGGCCGTCTATTATAACAACAAGCAGCCCTGTACCCTGTGGAAGATAGTAGGTTGCCAGATAGCTTTAACACCGTTTCACCTGATATTGTGACAGTGACAATAAGATACCACCTTTACCTACCATTCTCGCTCTCTCATCCAATTTTTGCGCACACACACACACACACACACACACACACACACACACACACACACACACAGACAGACAAACACACACTCACACACATATACACACACACACATATACACACACACACACACATATATATACACACACACACACACACACACACACCATACACCCCTCTCTTGCATCTCTCCCTGCCAACTCCATTTAAGTGAGAGGAGCACAGAGAGCGAAACGTGTTGATTGTTGCCTTTGCCCATTATGCTTTCTCACTCTGCGCTGTATGGAAGTGAGGAAGGTGACACTGATGTCTGTTTAATGAGACAGTGTGAATAGCAGATTTGGAGATGTGGTTTCCGTTCCATTAATTAAAGCGAAACGTTTAATTACACAACCCTGTGCATCACAGGACAGAGAGAGAGAGAGAGAGAGAGAGAGAGAGAGAGGTGAGAAAAATGAATGGAGGAAGGACCGGAAATTGGAACAGGTATGTTCAGCTCATGACAGAAGGGATCAGAGGCTGTCTAAATAAGGACAATCGCAGCTGTCATAGAAATAACGTGATATGTTTCAAACGAATGAAAAGGAAGGAATGAATGTCAAATGGCATGCAAATCTTAAAAGTTCTGAAATATTTTGATCATTGAAGTCATACCATGACAGGTCGTGACAGAGATGGACTACAGAGACGGACTACGGATTACAGAGGACTGCAAATATGAAATGTGGCTCTGATGTCAATTTTCACACAACGCAGCAGCAATCTGGCCTTTGCAGTGCAGAAAGCCAGTAGCAGTTCACAGCTCCACATCCCATCACATCTGCTGAGCAGAGGCACTCACACACACACACACACACACACACACACACACACACACACACACACACAGCCTCATGTGGCTGCACTAGGGGCTTGGTGTCTGCTTTTTAGTTCAAAGAGACTGCTGCAGATGCACACACACACACACACACACAGACACACACACATGCAAAAGTCACACAGACACACACACACACACACACACACACACACACACACACACAAAGTGAAAGAGCGAGAGAGTCAGCCAGCTGCCACCACTTAATGCCTGTTGATTTATGGGTGCAGCACAGGAGGGACTGCAGCAAAACGCTGTGCTGTAATCCCAATCTCTCTCTCTCTCTCTCTCTCTCTCTCTCTCTCTCTCTCTCTCACACACACACACACACACACACACACACACACACACACACACAGGGCGGACACACACACACACTCAGACATCTCTTTCCGTCATCACATTCTCCTACTGTAACAGTGTTGTGTTCAGCATCACCAACTCTTAATCCCTGGAGAGGTGCAGTTTTACAGTAAGTCCACTGTCACCAATGAAAACAGAGAGGAGCTGTAACATAACTGCTGAAACACTTGAAATGCAACTGTAAACATTTTTCATGATCATATTACTTTGCAGAAAGATCCCGCCAAAAATATCTAGTTTAAACCAACTTGTTGAAGTTTGTTTCCCTTACAATGGTATTTGATGGTTTCATAACACTAAATCTGGTTTCATAACACCACATCACCAAGACAAAACCATCTTAAAATCATCTTATAGTCTAAGATGGTCCTTGATAGATCTCTTGCCAGTATTGATGGATAAAGTGGTTGGGTGACAAGCTAGACATGCTGCTTTTACCATCTAATCAAGCAGATACTGTTATGAGCAGCTAAGAATAGGTAAGACTATTCAGTCATCAGTGATTGAAACAAGTATAGTCATTTTAGCCTTTCTGTAACCATGATCCCTTGGACCTCTCTCTCTCTCCCTCTCTCTCCCTCTCTCTCTCTCTCTCTCTCTCTCTCTTGTACTCTCTTTCTAGGCTACTAAACACCCACTACTGACATCGTAGACTGAATGGTCGTTCTGTTTCCAAAAGATATAAGCACACCTACTGTAATGAAAAAGTATTTTCATGCATCCAGATCATCCAGATCTTCAAAGTGCAGAAGTAGTTCAGAAGTACTGCACACACACACACACACACACACACACACACACAAAATATACTGTATGTGTATGAATGCCTTATGGGTTCCTCAGCGGCTAACACACACAGTTTCGCTGTGCTCTTTTTAAAGGCCTGGAATGGATGTGAAACACACCCACACTGTTGCTCTGGGTTCTGCTGAAGCCTGCTGGGTTTGGACTGAGAAAAGGCTTTACTGCGCTGTACTCTACTGTACTGTGCTGTACTGTGTTGTACTGTAGGCAACTAGGCAGGGACACTCTGGCCTACCTGCTCTTGTTCTCACACTGCTGGTGCCACTCCTGGCTGCGGATCTGTTTATGTGTGTGTGTTCCAGTGTTTACTTGTGGGATGCAACTGACATATGGGGTCACATGTGTGTAGGTGTGCATTTCTAATTTTATTTATCTGTGTCAGTCTGTGTGTGACCGTGTGTGTGTGTGTGTGTGTGTGTGTGTGTGTGTGTGTGTGTGTGTGTGTGTGTGTATGAGAGTTTGAGCAAAATAAAGAAGTCAGAGCGATAGGGAAAGCAACTTGTGTGTGTGTGTGTGTGTGTGTGTGTGTGTGTGTGTGTGTGTGAAGGAGAGTGAGAGCAAAAAAAAAGCAACACATATTCTATTTGTGCATGACTATGGAGTGTGAGGCAAAGTGTGTGTGTGTGTGTGTGTGTGTGTGTGTGTGTGTGTGTGTGTGTGTGTGTGTGTGTGTGTGTGTGTGTGTGTGTGAGAGAGAGAGAGAGAGCAGGGCTTGTTGCCTCTGCTTTCTGTCAGTCACTCCACAGTCTGCCTCGACCCGGTCAGACGCCTACAACCCATAGCCTCCTGCCTCCCACTGATAGACAGACAGACAGACAGAGAGTGGAGAACAGGACAAACAGACAGTCGGGACAGACAGGAGATGTGACTCGAAACAGAAAGCAGACCCTGGCACACTGAGGTGACGCCTTCAGCACTCAGTCTCAATTTACAACCCTGCGTAATTGTGGAGCGCACCTCATCACTGCTAACAGGTCCTCATCCATATGTATGAGCTTGGCGAGGACCAACCCCGCATACCACAGCACACCCACCCACAGGCTATAGTTTATGCTATATATCCTCTCCTCTTGATAGAAAGGAAATGACAACAATGACTAAATGGGCATTTATGCAATGGTCCAACAAAAATTGATATGAGGTAGGCTGTGGTTTAGTATCATTTTTGCTTCGGTTTAGTTGGTTCAGGAAATCAGCAGCAATGATGTAATGAAATGAAAACCACTGGAGCTACTGTTAACGTCAACAAAAATGACATTTTATATCAAAAACACCACTTAAGGCTTTCCTCTAGGTAGTCCACTCTGCCTGTGACCAACTGTCACCTATACTATTACAAGATGCATTTTTGAATTACAATTGCTTGAAATCAAAAGGTCTAAGGATTACCTTTAATGAATTATTTCAGAACTGAAATATTTTTAAAAAAATGATTAAAAATTCAACATTCTTATGTCTCTAACTGCTATCCTTCCCTTTCCCCACAAACACACACACAAACACACATTCACATAAACCACCACCTCTGTTACCGTGGCAACTGTTAGCGATGTTCAACAGAGCCATTCTCTTGCAGCAGATGTAAGAAATGCACAGAGAGAGAGAGAGAGAGAGAGAGAGAGAGAGAGAGAGAGAGAGAGAGATTTTTTTTTTTTTACCTTGAATGTAATGTAACCCTCCCCCAATGGCAAAAATGGATTTGGGAGAATCAATGAGATACATATCGAAAGACTGGCAAAAAATGAAAAGGATGTGTGAAGCAGGACTTGAATCAATCAATCTCCTATCCCTCAGAGAGCAACCCTGAATGCAATCACCCTAAAATTAGTCCTCTAAAAGGCAAACGGGGGCCAATTATGGAATACTTGGAATCTCACAAGACTCAGTCAAGCATGGCACACTTAATACTCCTCCAACTAGTGCAAAGAACACTCTTTCACCACCAAATCCAAAGACACACACATGCACACACACACTCTCTCCCCAAAATCCTCACACACACTCTTTCACCCCCAAGTCCTTACAAACACATGCACACACACATAAACACACTGAGACAAAATAGTCAAGACCAGTCTAACCTCATTTTTACGACCCACTCCCCTTGTGAGTGACAACACTTAAGTCACAAAAGGGACCCAAAAGTCACCCCTAGAAACACAAAACGGGAAGGGATTTCTACCCCAGGTCAAAAATGCTTAAGAGAAGTAGAACAGGGTGTTTTTCAAAAATGGGTCTTCAACTAGTCGATGCAAAATAAGAAAGAAATGGAGGCACTCCTGTGTGTGTAGAAATTAATAGCCTTTACCACAGTAAAAACTGACTGTACGGTACGCCTACGTGATTGAACAATCAAGAAGCAATTGTTCAACAGGTAAGGAGGTGGAACAGGTAAGGAGGTGGAAGTTAAACAGTCACATGACTCATGTAAAAGCCACCACATGCATGGTGTTACTGTAATGAAGTCTCTAGAGTGGAATTTGTAAAGTCTCCAGAGTGAAACACTTTTTGGTTAAATACATTCATAAATAATATTTGGTGAGCAATATTGTCACAATGCTTACATGAGCCACAAGTGTACATACCCTTAAAGGAATATTCCACCTTTTTATGAAATTTGGTTATTCACCGTCTTACCTCGAGTTACATATTTTGGGGAAAAGCATTTTGGGCTCAGTGCTTGTGTTTTCCTAGTCTGACAACACCAATTTTAGTTGCCAAAAAGTTGCTATTTGGCTACTTTACATTCCAGCGCCTATGCTAAGCTATAGTTAAAAAAGAGCTATAATTGAGGTAGCCAGACTAGGAAAATGCATGCACTCAGAGCAAAATGCTTTTACCTAAATATGTAACATCATGTAAGGGGGTGAATAGCCCGATCTCATAAAATGGTGGAGTAATCCTTTAAGTGTGGGTGCCCCCCTGAAGGAGAACACGGGAGGTTCAGAGAACACTCTCTATAAGAGGGGATCACTGTGAAGGATTCCCTCAGTTTTATTGATGACTTGCCTATTATTACTGTAGAAGACAGAGAACTTAACTGTATAGTGACAAATGATACACACAAGATGAAGGAATGCAGGAGAAAGCCAAGGTGGTAGAATGAATGAGTAACTCACCTATGCAATGCACACCTCTTGACCAAACCCATTCTACCCCAGTTTCTAAATCGCTGCTACAAAATCGCTGCTATCAGTGTTGCACTGTCAGTCATTAACCTCAACGCCCATCTCGGAGGTAAAATCACACACAAATCAACCCACATTTTGGCACTGAAAAATTGTCATTGTATCATTCTTGATTGAAGTTGCTGAATCCAATTTGGTTAAAACTATCTTCTAAATAAATGATTATACCCATAGCAATGGTGTGAATAGCTAGAGATCTGTCATCTCTTAGGTACATGTACAAGGTTTAGTTAGTACACGTCAAACAGGTAATGTATTCTGATATGATGTGCTATGTTAAGGGCCTCCTCACACAGTTATTTTTATCTGTTTTTAATTACTTTAGGACTGTTTTGGAGAGATTATTCTGCTACCTCCTGGGTAACCGTGGCAACTGTCAGTTTATTATCTCTCATAATAAGACCCCTGTGGCAGTGATGAGAGAGTCAAATGTGATTATTAGCTTAATGAAAAGGCAACACAATAAAGCATACATCTAAAAGCAATCCCAATGTTCTCAGAGCTCAGTCAGCTACCAATCAACATCCTCTACACGATACCGCTATGCAACACTAGAGCTTGATGCATGAGATGGTGGCTACTACAGTATGCATGATTAAGTTTAGCATCCAGTATGACCTTTGGGTATTCAGCGGGAACTACCCCGAAAACCGCAGAAGCTGTTTATACAAAAATGTATTCAAATTTGTGCTGTGTAGTTCCAGCATCCTTTCGAACAGGGTTTCATAATTAACATCATATATTCCAATTACCATTGGATTGTCTGGATTTGGACATCTCTCTGGCGCTGGGAATATGATTTATTACAGAATTAACATGGTGCTAATACAATCCTCCACACATGAAACAGTTGTGGGGAAATAGATGGTGTCATTAGTACACAGTTCAGAAGCATAAATGCAATTTGCTCTTTGAACGAGGATGACATATCGGTTTAGAGCAAGATGAAAACGCAACGCAAGAGACAGCGACAACAACGCTCTCCCGGCTTTGCTCTCCTCTTCTCCGTTTCTATCCACCTGCCTCCATGACAACCAGCTCTGAGACAAAAATGCCCAACTACAGCCTGTAATTGTGGCTGAACGGCGGCGCAGTGGCGGTGGTGGTGGCGGCGTGTCGGTGCATTGTGTGTGTGATGCGGCGCGTTGGGCTGTCGTGTGGTGGTGGTGGTGGTGGTGGCGGGTCGGCGGCAGGACAAATGGCTCCTTCAGTGCCTCCTGTGGTGAGTGGAGCAGACTGGAGGATGGGGAGAGGACTGGGACAGAGCGGCGGAGACAGAGGGACAAAATGATCACCAAATCCCCCATCTGTGTCTGCTGTCGCAAGCCATTTGTTTGCACAGCCAGACTCGTGTTACCATGTGTTCTTTGTTTTCATTATGTTGTTGTTTTTTTTCCTGCATGAGTGCTTATATGTATCTACAGTCTACAGTATATCTTCATGTAGGTTTATATGTACCTCTCTCTGTGTGTATGGTTCTTTAGTATATATATATACAGTATATATGTGTGTGTGTGTGTGTGTGTGTGTGTGTGTGTGTGTGTGTGTGTGTGTGTGTGTGTGTGTGTGTGTGTGTGTCTGAATATGAGTGAGTGAAATAGATTGTGCATGAGAGTGTGTGCCTTTTGAGATAAAGCTTAAAGCAGTAACTGGCAGAGAAGCTGGAGGCCAAAACTGAAATCTGTATTCAGCAAGGTGAGGATCACAGGCCCATCATAGACCTTGGACACTGACAGTTAAGGGCACTGCAATAACATCAGCCACATCTCCTCCTCACTCTCTCTCTCTCTTTCTCTCTGTCCGCCTCCTCTCTCTCTCCACAATCCCCCTTTTCTGCCTTTTGAGGAATGTCTCTCACTTCCTACACGTTTGCCTCTGCATACATCTTTTTACTCCCTCTCTCTCTCCCTCTATCCAATACTTCTATTCACACTATCCTCCATCAGTGTGATCATTCTTTCTTTTGCTGCCTGTCTGCCTCTCTCACTCCTTCTCTTTACCGGTACATACATAAACAACTTGTACCGTAAGTGTGCTTTGTGTTGACAAGCACGTACGGAAGGAGAATGTCACAAGAAACTATCAATTATAAAGTATAGTTATAAATACTTTATAGTTACTGACAGAAGCTAAAAACTTCAGGTTCCTAAGTTGGATTTAATTGAATGGCAGTGTACACGTGTATCGCCTGTCAGGACACCTGTCTGTGTATCACCTGTCTGTTTGTTTGTACAAGCATCAGGTATGGATTCAGCTTCATAATGAAGTCTCATTATTCCATGTCTAACCAATTCAGGGTTGAGAAATTGGAAGTGACTGAGGCTCTCTCTCTCTCTCTCTCTCTCTCTCTCTCTGTCAGGTACATATATACACACACACACACACACACACACACACACACACACACACACACACACGCACACACACACACACACTGTGTTGGAATCAATCAGGTCAGGTCTTTATCTTATCAAGAGGACAGCATTATTGGATAATATGCTCTTTTCCTGAGTGCTTGTCTCTCATGGCTGATTCCCACAAGACAGTTAAGGCAATATATTGCGTTCTTTCCCTTTTGCTTTTTGGGGTGTAAATTTTATAATGTACTTTTCAATTTTCTGGCCAATTTATATGCTAATGTACACGTTACATCCGCATTATATTTGCTAGCTAAATCCTGGGTTATCAAGTGACAAACGAAAAGAGTCTCATGTTTCTTTCGGTAGGTAATTAAAGAGGTGGACGGAAGGCTTGAACACGCCCAAGCAGTCTGAACTTTCTATGTGTGCCCCCAAGACCCCACACCCCTGCCCAAAACACACACACACACACACACACACACACACACACACACACAGCAGTGTCTCTCTTTTTTTGTTCCATCTCTCCAGAGGCGGAGCAAAGGCGTTTTGGTGCGAGGTGAAATGGGTTGAGTTAACAGGCCTGGGCACAGTTTACAGCCACCTCTAATGGGATCATGATCCAGAGGAACACCGAGTCCTCAACCACTCAGCATCTGCGGCGGCTGAATCATTGTCTCACACACACACACACACACACTCATACACACATACACAGGAGGGAAGAGAGAGAGGCATGCACACACACACACACACACACATACACACACACACTCACACACACATACCTCACATTCCTTGACCCCTCAACAACTCCGTTTCCACAACAGCCTTTTCCTCGACACAAATACACACAAACACACACACACCCACACCCGCACAGGCTCCCTCCCTCTCATTTTCTATCTCACACACACACACACACACACACATCCATACATAGAGATTCGCTCTTTGTCTGTCTCTCTGCTCCCCTAGCTGTTTGGCTCAAACATGTCACGTCGGCCTTGGCAGTGAGGTGCATCTTGACGAGTAGGGGGACTTGTTGGCTGGGTTTGAGCGGGTGGGGGCGGGGGTGGGGGAGGGTGGGTTTCAGAGGAGAGGAGAGTGGAGGGGAAATGAAATCAGGTCCATCTGAGACCTGCTCCCGCAGCTCAGAGACCTGTGATTAAATTCCCTTCCCCATGCTGACAACGTGCCACGAAATCCATCGCAGACGATGTGCAGAGGGCTCTTAATTTTAGCGGCTGATATGACAGAAAGTCACAAAAAGCATCACAATAATGGGATTCTGATTTGATCAGCACAGAGCTGAGGCGCATCTCATTCGTGAATTGGTGTGCGATCAGATAGATATCCCACGTATTTACACAGCACTTCACGCCCCAAGCCGGCTGAAGCACGAGGCTGTCGTCTGTAGACTCGGCAACACCAAGAGCAAATCCTCAGCTGGAGGAGTTGCGGCTCGCAGTCATCAAGGGGGAAAACAGCCGGCTGTTTATCTTGTTTTTGTCTCTTTAAGAAGCGAACTTTTCGGAGGATGTCTCTATTAAGATGGGGGGGGGGGGGATTCTATCTGTATTCAACCCTGTGTTCTGCAGATACTGTTGCTCCTGTCCTGCAGTGAATTTGTAGGAGCTGTCCAGCAACACCACCACCGTCAAGGCTGCTCATCTCAATGATTATCCACCCGTATAATGAGGCTTGGTATTTAAAAAGGACGAATCCAGTGTGATCAATGAATTGTTTTGACGTTTTGTTTGACGTTGCCAAGTGCTGTCAGTAGGTATGAGAACGAGAATTTCTACAAATTACACCAAAAGCAAAATGGTAGCCAACGCTCACTGATGTCAGCAAGGAAACTTTGATACAGCTTCATTTTCCTGTGCCAACATTAGTTAAGAGTAAGAGCAGCTATTTTGTTGTTTAGTCTACATTGCACAAATGCTCCTACAGTACCTCAACATCAAACAGAATAATTGGTTGATTTACACCAGATTTCTCCTTTACGGCAACCTTGTTGTGTAGTCATGCGTAATGTACAAAGATCCATAACTAACCTCATCGACAAGGCCTCAGTCAGAAAGACTGTTGGTGAGTGCTGGCATAAAACTGTGATGGCGACAGCGAGACAAGGCCATGAATAAGAATTAATGACTCTGAGACAAGCTTACCATGCTAGAAATGTAGCCAGACTTATCCTACATTGTTTCCTCTAAGCAAACACTGCTTTTCTTCTTTGCGACTCATTTCATTTTGGGTAATGCTGCATTTTCCATAGACAAACACCAGCTGCGTTCACATTCTGTCGTGCCTGGCGGTGTGCTCCCAGTCTGAGTCGAGAGAGGTGGTGAGTTCCACCAGTATAGAACAAAGACCCGAGACCAGAGCCGAGACGTCAGTGTGAACCAGACAGGGGGGGCGCAGGTGCCGCGTTCAGCTTTTTAACACAAGGATTTGACTGTTAATTGGGATGTACTGTATTAGCATAATCTAGCCTGGTTTTCAGAGCTCTTTGTTACTACTGGTGGGTCCCACCTAGAACACTATTTATTGCGGTTAATGATAGCATTTAAAGGTATCCTTGGATTGTCTTTGAGATCGGCACGTGATATTTTCCCTCAAGACACATAGCAGGTAGCAGGCAACAAGGACACACACACACACACACACACACACACACACACACACACACACACACACACACACACACAGACGAGAGAGAGACGAGAGAGAGAGAGAGAGAGAGAGAGAGAGAGAGAGAGAGAGAGGCATATTTTAGGTATGTATGATTGTAGGTAACAGTGTCTCCATCACCATCCCCAACCCCCATTGTTATCTACCCCTCTCACCATGAGAGATACTGCTGCCTGTATAGTACAGTGCTCCTCTTCAGGAGGAAGACAGGGAGGAGAGAGTGAGAGAGAAGCAAGGTCAGTTAGTGTACCGTAGCTTTAAATATGCCGTTACATGGAATGTAATTGCATTTCCTTTTGGCACATAAATTGAGATTTGGAAACAGGCACACGTCAAACATTTGTCTTTGTTTTGTTTGTTTTTTTACTAAAGGAATGAAATTTGTGTGACCAAATGAACATAAACTACACTACACATAAACACTTTCCCTCTACAAGTTTCACATACATGTATTGAACATACAGTTCTCTTATAGAATATAGATGGACATAATTGGGAAATGTGAAATTATCTAATCTATTATCTAATCTATGCCAATATTCTAATCTAATATATTGTCTTATCTATGCCAATATTTCAACTTCAAGTTATAGGCATAAATCTGCAAAAATCAATAAATCTATAATGACTGACCAAACTGAATTAATCAGTAAATTTGTCAATTCCATGGATTGCACCATGGATTGATTGTGCAATTTATAGCCCACAAGACGCCACAAGCAACAAAAATAGTATGATGGGCACCTACATGGCTAGAGCGATCAGGCGCCTGTTACTGTATCCTGAATAGCTCCACACTAGATGAAGACCAGCCCTTTCTCTCTCTGCCTCCACCCTCACATACACACACGTCTTCCGCCCCTTCAATGCTTCACCGTCTCCTGGCAACTGCTCATGGCCGCACCACTTCCCTGTTGTCCGGGGAGCACTTCCTCTGCTAGCTGCGTGGCAACCATTCCTCTCAGCTCATAACTGCTCCCAGGGCTGTCTTTGATGGGCAAATCTATTTCCAGAGCATTGTAAGGGCATACACAAGACTGCCGACACCACACACAAATGCTTGGCAATAACAACCCAAATGTGGCCCTCACTCATTTGTTGAGCGACTGTCACAGCAATGGTGTTTGTGCGGGCAGATTAAACTGTTATTCATGCGTTTGTTAAAACTGATCCTGGGGTGGTATACCCCTGCCATGCTTACCGCGCTCACCAAACACTGAGCGAGGCAGGCAGGCCGGCAGGCAGGCAGAGAGAATGCTTGTCATGCATTGCTGCCAGTGCCCAGGCTATTTGTTTGTTAATATGCCTCCAAAACAAGAGCCAGGATGCCACGCCTAGCCTGTGATGTCATTTCAATACAGAACTGAAATGGAAACCAGAACAATAAAACTCAGGACTTCT
Source organism: Sardinella longiceps (assembly GCA_027497455.2). Lineage (NCBI taxonomy): Eukaryota > Metazoa > Chordata > Actinopteri > Clupeiformes > Clupeidae > Sardinella > Sardinella longiceps. The sequence continues at coordinate 729,035 of JAODXP020000003.1, forward strand.
GGGAAACAAAGCTGGTGTGATGAATTATGGTAAATGTGATTTTAGTAGTAGTAGTAGTAGTAGTATTGATCATAATTATCATTTCAATGGAAAATTATAGTATAATACTATCGTTTATACTGTCACATACTAAATGCTATTTTTTATGAAGGTAACTGAGTGGCCTCAAAGTATTTATGAAAACTTTCCTTGTCCATGCAAGGAAACCATCTGTTAGAAGCTTGCAGGCATGGATGAGCACCTCTTGTAAACCTGCAGTGACTGCCCCTCTGTTGTTACAAAGGGCATGTCCAATTTTAACATGTTTTCTATTACTACTGTATATGACAGTAGCTAAGCTTTTGCTCCCATTGACGCATTAAAATTCAGCTAGAAGTGCCTTAGGCGCTCAACATAACAGCCTCATAGTGTAAGGTGCATGCTACAAAATTGATGCAATTATCATTAACTGTTTCTTTGGCATGTGTCCACTTCGCGATGCACATCTTTCATATTGTTTTACTTTAGGCCACACTTAACAACTTCCCTGGAGATATTAAATCAATTTTACAACAGAGACAGGCAAGTAAAAAAAGGTAGTAGACAGCATTCATTATTTTCAATATGTCAAAACAACAGCTTGTAGGAGAATATGATAACCAATATTGATAGCAAAGAGGGGATGCAGCAAATCACCTATTGATATTATGTGTTCACACTGTTCACTCTCTGAACTAAATCTCTCTCTCTCTCTCTCATTCTCTCTCTCTCTCTGTATGTACATACATACATCTCGTGTATTATATAGGCCTTTTCCAATTCCTTTTTGTCACATCCATGATGGTAATAAAATGGTGTGGTATACAGTATGTATGATGTGAATGTTTATGTGAAATGTTTTGTACATTACTGATTAAATTATGCTACAGTATGTTCTTCAGCCAAATACACACACACACACACACACACACACACACACACACACACGTTTGGCTGTAGAACAGACATTAAATATATATACTGTATACACACACACACACACACACACACACAAACACAAATGTGCATGGCCTTCTACAGAACGTACATGTGCAACCAGGTTTACTGTGTAGCACTTACTTCACCCACCAACCAAATACACAAAAGCCTCATTACAGGAGCACTCCTCATTATAGTACGCCTTTTAATTAAGCCCACTTTAGTGACAGACGACTCCTCTGAGGGACTCCTGATTGGGGCTCCTCAGAGGAAGCACCTCTCTCCCACACGTCAGAGCCGGGCGGGCAGGCAAGGCCAGGCCTCTCTGGGGCGGCATCAGTCTCTGGCGAGAGGTGGCGCGCATATGTGTGTGTGTGTGTGCTGCTCTTGTTGAGGTGTTGGTGTGGGGTAATGTGGAATGTGATTACATCTCAGGCAAACCAAATCAAAGCCAGAGAGCAACCAACCCCCTACTGTCTAGACAATGAGCCCCGCTGAAGAAGGAACTTAGCTGAGGCACTTTTTGTTTTTAGTCTGCATGCTGTAATTGCAGCTTCAGGATTCACCTGACACTGTGGCCACAACAGAGGGCATCACACTCTGCTTCAGACTACATCCTTGTGTCTAAACTCCCCACAAGCAGCAATTACTGGTTAAAAGTCTGCGCAAAACAATGTAAAAACACATCAGCCTGAATTTGATGATGTAGGCTGATGTGTTTGCTGAAAATCTAATTAAATTTAGCCTTTGTGTGAAAATTTCCTCATAGAATACAAGACCATGCCAATGATCAAAACTTCTTGGAACACCACATTCAGTGTGATGGAAGTTATAAGGCAATGAATACAAAAGACGTCAAGGTTTCCGGGCACTTCAGACTTCTTCAGAGTGGAAGAGCGCCGCAGCTGTGTCCACAGCTCAATTTCCTAGCACAGTTTCACAGGTGAGCAGAATGTTATGTAAGACTGGGAGGAGAAACATATAACGTACATTTACAAATAACCTCTCCTTGGTATTCTGTTTGTTATGAATTCAGCTCCTTAGCCTAGGCATACCATTTCCATAGGATGTAACCAGCATGACATTTAAAGAAACATTCCAATACTTGTTGGAAGTGCAGAAAATGCATCTCATGCAACAGGGTTATTATTGCAGCGGTTTCATGTAAAATAGTCTAAATTGACTGCTATTAGATGCTTTTCCCCCATGAAAAACAGACTCGCAAATTGTGAATCTTGGGAATCAAACCCAGGTCAGTCAAGTGACATAACTGTTTTCATTGGTTGTGAATTCCGACCCATGCCAGTTACTAGTTGTGACTGGTCCCTGGGTTTTGAGTTATTCATGAATGGGCTGCACTGGGTTTGTTTCTAGATGAACAAGTGAAGCAAATTTGATATCTGCTGGTATGTGGCTTTACCAAAGCTATTTGGGCCCATCACTGGTTCAGTAACACAACTCAGCCACTGATTCAAAGGGAAATAAAATATAGAAAAGCCTGTGCTGTGTCCTCAGAAGATACAGGCACCTTGCCTGTGATCAAGGGCCTTTTAACACTGCACAGAACACATGTTAAACAATGAAATTCAATAGAATGGAAGTCATCCTTTGAAGTACAGTAGTGCTGGTGCCCTGGAATGCCATGAGTGTAAAACATCAAGACAAGGTCTGGACACTCAAAGATGGAGAGTGATCAATAATAAATACCGGTTGATGAATAATAAGTGAAAAGAAAGTTGACTGTAACTCACTGGCAACGACAGAGAGGACCAGCTGCATTATTTAGCGCCAACTAATAGAGCTACAAAAGCGTGTTTAAAGGTTAAAGAGGCTGCCGAGTAATCAGCAGACAGCGGAGCGGCTGCCGGAATAATCCCCCTGGAGTCAGCAGCACTGAAGGCCACTAGGAAAGCCAAGGCCGGTCTACAACCTCATGCATCACCAATGCACACCTCCAACAGCTGTCCAGCTAACAGCACAGGCCCACCACCAGCTAGCACACAAAACTGGACCAACCTTTTAAAACAGAACACAGAATAGCTGTTCTGTAGTCAGCAGGCAGAAGAGCTTCCTGCTGTGGCAGAAAGAGCAGCACAAATTAACCTATGTTTTTTTTTTTTAACAAGACCTACAAACACACACCTGTCAAGTCATCTGCATAAATTCTAGCATTAGCACAAGGGGATCTTCTTGCTAGCCTACAAGAGATGAGTCAGTGTTGAGGACCCAGTAGTGGGTGGGCACAGCCTTTGGCTGCTATCCTGACTTTGCCTGACACCTTCATCACAGGGCATCTGTCATGGTTCTGTTAATGACCACCAACCCAATGCCTTGTTATTATTATTTCAGTATCTACCGGATTATTTACTCTGAGGGGACCTAATCAGAAGAACATCTCAGAAGTAGGCTAGCACACACATTAACACACAGACATTAATCTTAAGAGTTAATATTGATTTAATACACACTGCTGTAAGATCTCAGAAAGAGAGTAGAGAGAATAGAGTAGACTGAAGCAGCCCATGTGTTGTGAGCCCAGAGGAAAACAAACAGAGCAGTCTGAGCTCCTGCCATCCTGGCCACCTGAAGCTACACTGGCGACTATCTCCCACGTCTAGTGTTTATTTGTGGATGTGACAGGGGTCCTATCATCCAGCAGACCACAGGCAGAACAGACTGAGATTAGTGGACACGGACAGGAAAAGGGGGAGACTGAGGGCAGTCCATGTGTTTATTTTTAATGGGAGATGTTCCACCAAGGATAGCAGAAGAAAAATAAAATCACTAGATAAAAAACACTGGTCACTACACAAACCATCAAAAATGAAAAGTATCTCTTGCTCTCATGGATCTCTAACTGTGCCTATAACAAAGAAGCACAGATGACTATTCCACTCACAGAATCACACAAGCCAGTCAATGATTGGAAAATGTGTTCAACCCAATTCTCCCACAAACTTGGCTTGGCAGATTTAAATCTGGTGACCTTTGATGAGGCTTCTACAACATTAAGAGGACACACTGACACTGATTCTCTTCAGCCACTCTCGACCAAATCTATGAGTGGTGTAATAGATCCGGACACTGACACAGGAATCAATCCACTCACGCCATGGACTATTACATCCCTTCTCTCCAGTTTCATGGCCATCCCAGGGACAGCAGTCCCTCCCACCCTCACCCCCCCACCCCAGTCCATCTGCCTGCGTGCCGGCCAGGCCTTCGGGTCACTGCACTGTGGCCACCTGCAGCCGAGCCCCTCTGATCCCACTCTCCAAACACACAGAGGCATTAGAGGAACGCTTTTAAAAGGTTTTATTTGTTGGCTTTCAGAGCCACCCTGCAAAGCACAGTGGGGTAGCGGCTTGGCATTCCATGTATGTTTGTCAAAGTCGCTCTCAGCTAGCCATACCTCAGCCATCTCCACCGCCTCATTTAGAAAAATAAGATGAAAGAAAGTGTGGCTGCTGTGCAGCTGGTGGTACATAAATGATGTTAGTCCTCTCTGAAGGTGACTTTCACCATTTTGATATCAACAACTAGGGGGAAACAACCTTGCTAATAGATAATGTTTGATGCCTGAGTATTTCTGCTTTAGAAATAGTACAACATTGACATGGTATGGATCTTTTCATCCTTTCTCCCAGTGTCATGAATAGCAACCTGACTGACATGATTGACAGGATTGTTGGCGCTGTCACATAGATATCACCTCTTAAAAACAGCTCAGTGGCAATCATGGCAACCATATCAAAAGAAGCATTGAACTCTGACATCTAATAGACATCTCATAGACTAGCCTGTATGGTGCTGTCAAACTTATAAAAATGTCCATTGTTTCTTATTGTTCCTTCTTATTATGCTTAATGCTTTAACTACGTACACAATAGAGAAAATGACAATAATCCCATGCTGATGCATGACTGAAATGTATAGACAACGTTGTGCTACGCCAATATTGCCAATCTTTGCGTTGTGGTACGCCAATATTGCCAGTCTTTTACTTTTGATGACAAAAATGAAGCAAAAACATTTCTATAGAACAAAGCCAAACAGCTTTAGATGTTTGCCTTAAACTGAAATACTGCTGACATCAAGCAAAATAAAGGCTCTATTTTCATGAGTAACAAAATAATGGCTATGATGATGACAGGGACTCTGTTTGATGGGGAGGTTTGACTTCAACTGACAGCGTTTTATTTGCTTATGGAAAAGCATCTGGCCACATTGCTGGCTGATAAATGCAGCCCGAGTCACTGCTAAGAGGCTGTGAAAAATTCCGCTCACAGTTTCTCATCTTACTCTAAATGGACATCTAAATGTTTAGACACGATGGAGATATTTCCAATGCATTTTGCCGTAATTGTGGGATGATACACAAGTCCATATTTCTATGGATGACGGGCAATGAACAGCAAGACTCTCCTTTAAAATACCCCATTATCATATCCAACATTCTAAGCTTTGCTTGCAACAAAGAAGTGGCCTACCGGGATGGTCATAAGTGTCAGTGCTTATGGATATACAAGATTAAGAAATAAAAAAATAACACTTGTATCATGAAACACTTGTACAATTTTGCTACAAGCCAAGCTTTTCCCTATGTTTAGTGTTAGCCTATACACAGTAGTGTAGGCTTTATGAGCTTGATTCCACATGATAGAACCTCTTCTTGAGCCTGCCACTACCCCTCAACACACATGCTAGACCATAGACACAAAGCCAACCTTGACCCTTTGGGAACACCAATTCTCTGTGAACACCATCAATCACAACAGGCGAGGTGCAAGGAAGGATGTTTGTGAGCTTCGAACTGTAGGGGGGGGGGGGAGCGAGGGAAAGAGAAAAAGAAAAAGAGAGGTAGTGGGATTAAAAATGACTGACTGGATCCCTGGAGGAGACGGAGATTTACTGTGCTGTGCTGCTGAGGAATGAGGCTCTCCCTATGCAGTGACAGGGCTGCCGTGGATGTACAAACCTCCCTCCAGGCTGCCACTGCATCCCTCAATCTCACGATGGGATTGGAGATAAATCCTATGGACTGTTTTGCAATTCCTTCACATTAAACCAGAGATATGTTTGTCAGAGTGTGTGTGTGTGTGTGTGTGTGTGTGTGTGTGTGTATGAGAGAGAGAGAGAGAGAGAGAGAGAGAGAGAGAGAGAGAGAGAGAGAGAGAGATGTATAGGTGATGTAGGGGAGAAACACTAAAGGCAAACATCAAGGCTGTTTTTCACAGGAATCGGCTAAGGGCATTTAATAATCTGCACTAGGCACGGGCTTCTAAGAGGAAACCCTGAATCACTCTGGCTGCTTGTGGCCTGAATTTTTCCTTGGCCTCCTCTTGCATCTCTGCCCCCTTAGTTTAAAGCCTCAGTGGACTGTGGAGAACCTTTTCCTTAAGCTCAGCACAGACCCTGTGATCCAAACCAAAAAAAAAGCTTTACGCTTAAAGTGGAGTGGTGACAATGCAACCAATGCTTTGGTCCGCAGACCACATAATCGTCAGGGTTTGTCGTCTCACATGACATACTTCTGACAAAAGCAGTGGCATCGAACATCATCGCTTGGCACCAGTGTGGAAACTCCCCTGATGCAGCCAGCCCTTACGGGCGCTCACCACCTCCTGGGGAGGTGGGGGTGGGGTGGAGGATGAGAGAGGGAATGCGTGGGATATTATCCGCACGGGGCACCTGGTGGTTATTTTAGTGCTGTGAATTCAGCACCTGCACAGAGCACTGCTGCGCCACTGTCTGTGTGCAGAGTCGTGATAACAGGGCAGTCATTCACGGGGAACCAGTCAGCTAGACCTGCTCCTCTCTCCCTCTCTCTCTCTCTCTCGCCTGCTGACTTTCACACACACAAACACAGGCAAACAAAACTGCAGTTGTGAGAAAGCCAAACACTGAGCTGCAAGTTATGGCATTGGGTGCAGAAGCAAGAGGCACATTTCTGTGTTGTATATAGTCGCTTGGAATGAGGAATTACAGCAATGATGAGAAGAGAGGGAGTGAGCAGTTCCTTTAAGGTATGGATATGAGTCTCAAAAAGATCCAGGCTCAGAAAAGCTCTCTCATTCAAAGGTCTGTGCACTGCTTGTGCATTGCCCTTTACAGCAAACAGTTCAATGAGGCTGCAATACAGGGGGCTCTTATGGTTGCATGTATCTTGACACCTCCAGTAAGGGAGTTGCAGAGGGGGAGGTCTGTTTGAGACAGGACAACAGTGGTGCCACATGTCTGATGGACGATGATTGGGGGGGATCATACATGACTGGGGGTTGGTTGGTGTAAGCAGCTCTTCTCCAGGGAATCCATTCTTTCCTTTGGTCCACCTCCCCCTTTTGCCCTGCCTTTCTTCACTCCTGACTGGGTGGGTCTTACCTCAGTGCATCATTTACCTACACCTCTCATCATAACCACTATATTGAAACCAGTCAAATAAGCATCACCAGACCTATTAAAAATCATCACATGCCCCCCAAAAAGTATGAAAATAATTTAGGGCCTGTTAAGCCAATTGTGAACAACAGAGGACAAAGACACTTGCTAAAGGTATATTTCTATGCCTACAAGACTTTTTCTTTGCCTACAAGTCCTTTTTCTATAACAGGATTATGCCTCTTACACATATGCCGGTACAAAATGTTTGTTTGGCAACAGCAGACCTAATGACTTTAATTAGATAAGTTAATAAAATAGGCTACATCATGACTGCACAGAATGAATAGCTCCCATTATGTCCAATATATCATGCTTGCCTAACAATTTGTCCTAAAATCAGGTTTTTGTGTGGATCAGTAGATTGTCCTCATCCTGATTCAGTTGTTATGGGCTAGGAGGAATAGCTTGAACAGCTAGTAGGTGTCTTGTCTACTTCATAGAATAAGGAAATAAAACCTATTAGCCTAAAGCAGAAATGAAATGACACCGGAATAAATGTTTGTGGTGTGCTGAAGTTTCTTGGGTTAAATCAGTAGCAACATGATCCTGTTCAGGAGGCACTTGTCTTCCTGCATACTAAGTATAGCTGTTACAAGATGACATATGGCCGTAAAATCAGCAGGATTTCATCTGATATGGCTTCTGGTACAACGAAACAAACCGCATAAGACCAGAGGAACACATAGATATCCGGTTAACGGCAAAATTACTGATCCTCAGATTGACATGGTGGACTTCTAATGAACAATGATATATACCACCAAAACAATTATTTACATCCACTATGCAAAGTTGACATTGCAACTGGGTTTACATAAGTCTAGCGCACTGAAGTGATGTCTTACATGCCTTAAATGATCTTTCACAAATGTATGGCCTGGTCAAATACGCAGGACCATGAATTCGAAGGCATCACACATCCCCCTTCCAGACAAAATTTGAAGCAGTTACCCAACAGATTTTAACAATAACCAGGGATAGCCATGACGCTGACTGCGAGATGCACAAAGGCTTTGCAGTTCATGAAATCTAACAAAACGCAATGTCTGTATCCTCAAATAAGTTATAACGGTCACAAATGTTTTGTACCCGCAGGCAATGGGTATGTCAGCGACACAAATGCCCGTGAAATATGAACACCGTTAAGCGCGACGAGAACATTGCGCAGGGAACCTGTACCTCAACAGTCTACAAGCTGACTCACCTGGTATATTTAGTGCCTTCGGTTTATGATCTTCGATCCAGTTTCAAATTCTCTCCGCGAACTGATAACAGGGCAGTGGTTGCACAAAATATTAGAAGTCTGGTTGGTGACTGTATACTCCGGTTAACCTTTTGTGGATTAATCCCTTTCTCTGCTGCACCTGTCTCTCCCCAGGACAGATCCTGTGCGCTGGCGTGACATCCTTGAGAGAAACTGCCTATCGTTTTGTCCGTTTTGAGCCCTGGTGCTGAGTGTTCTTCCTTAGCGACGTAGACACGATGTCCTTTAAAGACATTCAACCAGAACTGCACACTGAACCTACAGAGTGACTGCAGCTTCAGTACCCGTGCAGATGCAAAGTGAATACCAAGGATGAACGCTAGGTGTGGTTGAATGGCTTGAAAAGCCTGGTTGCTGCACTGAACCAAAACGAATGGTCATACACGCCTTGGATCTGCAAACCGCTTTCATTTGTATGGCCAATTCTGAAGCCGGTAACTGTGTTAGGCTACTTGTTCTTCATGAATTATTGTAGATCCATTGGCCTACACCTCTTCTCAGCTGGAACATTTATGCTTTTATAGGGTACTGTTTCAAAACTCCAATTACAGCTAAATATCCGTCTGTTGTCAACTCCTGTCAACGTATCCAATTTGATTTTAAATTAGCTTGCCTGTTTTTCCTTTTCTTTTTTTCATATCTATTAAGTTTTCATTCAAGACGTAGCATATCATCAATGTGCTTATGTGCAATGAGTTTAGTATGGTTACGGACATTGGATTTCCATATCTGGCACGCTGTGTAAGCATTTGAAAAAAAAAAAAAAAAAAAGTTGTAAAAGACAATCTACATCATTTTGGTGAGAGGTCATCCCAAATATGTAAACACATGTAAGTATTCTGAAAACACTGGTGTGAAAGCCCACTTAATGAGAAACATGCTTGGGAATCGTTTGATGCAACAGAACATCAAATGAATTGATATAGGCAATTAAGTTCTTAGTGATTCTTTCTGAATACTTAAACTAACTAACAGTGACTCTTTTGGCACAATTACTGAAACGGTTGAACTGTGAAGCCAACTCACCGATTTAGATTGCAATTTCATTGGATGCCTCTGAAAACCACCGACATTGGTGTCTTTTATTCACACTATTCTGATAATTGCCTTTTCACATTGACATGTCCAAGCAATGATGATGATTAGTTCACTCAACATTCATACCTTTGAGACAAGGCATTTGGTCTGGACTACAAAATGACAAATTTGGACAGAGTGAAATAGGTGTAAGAATTAGAGGTAGCCCTACAGGAGAAGAAGTGGGGGGGGGGGGAGTTTGGCAGGAACCATGAACTAAAAAAGAGAGAGGGAGGGAAGGGGGGGGGGGGGATTTATACTAAATCTGTAAAGAGAAAAACGGTACTATGGCATGTGTGTAGCCATTGTTAAGTACAAGCATACATTTATATATTTATTTATTTTTTTTTTTACAGTATAGCAAAAAGTGTTTTTTGAAAAGAGCACAAACAGTAGCCTGGCAAGCCATCCTGTAACATTAAAATGTATAGTCTGGCATCATGGATAGACCGAACTCAGTCGTGGGCGGAACAAGACATGTATCTGTCATAAACTGCTTCTGCATGCAATAGGATAGCCTACCAATCAAATAAACAAGATACAAACACCAATTCAAAAGAGCGTTGTTTTCGGCTAAGTCTGCCCTAAACACATAGAGCATTGTGATTAGTGAGTGATAAGTGAACGCCAACAGTGTCGACCAACAAAGTTCCTGCTTACTATAGACCAGTGTTTCTCAAACTTTTTCAGACCAAGGACCACTTTGCTCAAAAAATCTTTTTCAGGGACCACCTACCCTCGCGCCCCCTCACCAAGTTTCATGCTGCTACCCCTTACCCTTTGACCAAATGACTTCTAGGGAATTCTAAATTGCCATTTATGGGAACTTCAAATACAGATAGCTCGAAAGTTTTAATATAAATTACATGTGTGCCTCATGGTATTCATTGTACAATTTCTCTTTGGCTTTCAAATAATGTTAGTGAGAAACAGACTAAATTCACATATTTTTTTAGGAAATCCTTCACAGACCACTTGAGCTTGCTCGTGGACCACCAGTGGTCCCTGGACCACAATTTGAGAACCACTGCTATAGATGTACTGGCTGGGTCTAGATAAACAGTGCTTTTGCAAAAAATACATGACATTTGTAAAAATTGTCAATAGCTTCAAAAAAAATGTTTTTCTTTCACTTTTGGCTAACTTTCGCCCAATTAGCAATATCATAAATCACTTACAAATGCACTTTTTGTATTCTTTGCAAAAACACTTTTTTTGCTAAATTTACTGACACCATCACCTGCACATTGACAGTAAAAATGGGGGGGGCAGGGCACCTTACTGTATATGGCATAATATCATGCAGGTATCAAAATGTGCAAATTGTGGATATTTACAGCATAGGCCTTTGTTAGGCTGCGATTTACAGTTTTCAAACAAGATTTCGATATTTCACTTAAAAAATGTGTCCACTTTTCAATTCACCTTATTTCTCTTTTCCACTCTTATCTTCACATATTTTTCACTCTCTGTCCAATAATGCCCGAAATTGTAACTCAGCAACTGCAGTGCTATAGGTCTGAATGTTCAGTGAAGTAATCAAAAGTAATCAGTGCTCTGACATGTGTCAGAGTAGGAAGGCAATTCTGAGAATATTGTGAGTAGAAGATAGCCTACAGAAGTGTACAGGTTTTCTAAAGGTGAAAATTAACACGTTGTGTTTACACATTTTCTAACATAGTGCTACAAAATTTCGAAATTAGTGTAAAGACTGGTAGGGCAATTAGTTTCACAGACTGTGAATAAATTGGCTGCAAGTATTAATAGTTACAGAAACCATGCCAAAAGAATCACTGTTAGTGTTTAAGCATTCAGAATTAACAAAGAAGTGCTACCTTGGGTTATACTGCATCAGGTGGAAGGAGTTGTTATATATTTATAAAAAAAAAAGTGTCATCTCCATCATAGTAAAATGAACATAAAGGAAAATAAAACTGTCTTCTGAAACTATCTTTATTAGCCCATAATAAAGATAAATAATAATAAATATCTGTGTGATTGTATGCATTTTATCAGTTAGTGCTGGCCTATGTTTTAATGTTATTTTTAGTGATAGTAAACAAGACATCCTGCATAACCTAGCACAGTTTTTTGTTTTCTGCAAGAAAGTTCATGAACTGCTGGATCTTGTACTGGCCTTAAAAGTTCATGCAGCTTTTCTCAGTGTAACACTGCTGCCACCATGAGGTGGAAATTGGGAGCCAGCATGTTACAGCATGGCACAGTCTATACTGACATTACAGCATGAATACTGACAAAGGACAGCGTAGCAGCAGACTGAAGTATTTGCATGAGACAAGCCTGGGAACCCAAACAAGTCATCAGCTGAATACTCAGCAGTCAAGATCATTACCAATTTGGCACAAATGCAGTAATAAAAATCCGCCCAGCCTCATCAGGTGGGTATTATATAATTTACAATCATACAACAAATTCATATCTATAGTTGAGACCTACTTTATTGATGTGTGCAGCAATTCTGAGCTTTGATAAGGGTCTAATGCTTCCTTAGGCTATAACTTCTAATCTCATGTAGGTTACGCCTAATGTGAAATCAGTTACTCTTTGCCAGACCCTGCATCTTCATTGACATGGGTCTGTCTCCCCAACCAACATTTCCCAAGCTACAAACTAACATTTTGATGTTATGATGCAATAGACAGATAAAGATGTGGTAAAACTAGTTTCCCAAAATTCACTGTAATGTGATTTGAGGTGTCTCCTTTATAATTTGTGTCTCAAGACAAAGTTAATGCAGTGTTGGTCCATGTCAATCTGCCTATTGTATTTCATGTAAAAAAATAATAATAATAATAATAATAAAATCTATTGTATTTCATGATTCTTATTTCTTTTTTCCCAAAAACATGGCATGGACTGTTATCATAATTATGCATATGAAGTGAATATAGACAAAACATGGAAACACATGTTTACCTTCAGAACTCTTTAGAATTAAGGGGGTCTGAGGGTTGAACAATGCTTCCTTTTATTCCTTTTCGAGATTCCTTATTAAAGGAAATTAAAAAGGCATTTAATCACTTCAAACACAGATAGCGGGAAATTTTTAATATGAATTACAGGCCTGCCCGATATATTTAGTGGACAACTCATGTCTAGCATTCAAATGATGTTGATCAAATGATTATCTCGTGGACCGCTTGAGCTTGCTTGCGGACCACCAATGTTTCCCGGACCACACTTTGACAACCACTGCCTTAAACAGTATTCATGTAGTCTTTTTAATGTAGAACAAAATATATACAAATACATAAGGATAGTTTAAGGCACAAATACATACACATTTAACTGCCATATGCATACACATGTGCAAACAATTACACACACACACACACACAGAAAGAGAGAGAGAGAGAGAGAAAGCAAACTTAAACTCATTTACCAGGGTAGTACAGGGGACTCTCTCTCTCTTCTCTCTCTCTCTCTCTCTCTCTCTCTCTCTCTCTCTCTCTCTCTCTCTCACACACACACACGTACTAGACACACATGCACTAACACATGCCCTATGCAGCAGTGGGTGTAGAGAGAACTTGAGAAATATGTTTGTTGTAAGAAGATGTAGTGAGAATTGCTAGCCTTACATCTGATATTTTTGCTGACATCTGGCTACAAAGGCCTATAAAATCAAATCATACACATTGCTGCTGGCCTAGTAGTTTAGATAGTTGATGGTGTGCCAAATAGATAAAAACATAGGCTACTGTATCAGCTGTGTAGCATGAGAGGTAGAGCTTTTTTCATTATTCATGTAACGTAATTTTTTTTTCTTAGTAATTAATCTATAACGTTATTAAATCAAGATACTCAAAAGACAGAGGGAGGCATGAAGAAAATCACGGGTCGCTGGTCATAAAAGTGGCTACATCTACAAAGGCAACATTTATGTTGCATTGATTAGGCTACATTTAGCTACATTCAGCTACAATCTTTCCAGCGCTGTTTAGGATGACGTAAGGATGTGGTATCGTAATTTCCGGTAGCTGCTTAGCTTGTTTTGCTATCAAACGCCCATGGCAAACAGACTGATAGCCTCATTGTAAAACTTTTCAAAGACCAGTATGAATACCAAGCCACATATCACCTGTTCCGAATATATCACAGCATTTTGATGTCTAGGGGTACGTTGTTACGGCTGCACCTTTACAGGATTGTGGTAAGTGAGTGACAATGTTGATTGCTGACGTTAGCTTGTTAGCAAGAATGACGGCTAATGTTGGAGGTTAGCTATGATAACGTTAGTGTCGCTACTAAAACCTACTAGAATCTAGCTAAAGCTAACGTGAGTTATCAATCTTAGACCTAAGCTTTTCTTGTTGCCAACATTAGAAATACTCGGAAACTTTGTAAAGACCTTACTACCTCTGTGTATACCGAGGATTCCGAATACCAAGTTATCATTACAGTTGTTCAGCAGTGTTTGTATTAGCAGTGGTAATGTTACTTTTCTCGCTTGAGTCTTTTAGCGTCACCATCTTGGAAGTTGAAATTAACAATTGTTACGGCTTTTCTCATAATACTCATTTGGCCAACCAAGCGTTTTTTTCTTAGATTAATAGTTGAATGTGGGACAACACTTTAGTTTGTAGCGCCAGCCTTTCGTTAACGTTGCAAAGTGTCTCAGTTGTTGGTGATTAGCCAACGGAATCTGTATATTTACGTTACTCATAAACATGCTAAAATAGATTTTTATTTTGCTCGTACACATTAAAGACGTTGGTAACGTTTCATTCAAATATGCCTTATTCTCTCTTCAGCTCAAGGTTTCATTTGGTCATCGAAGATGAATGGTTTGTCTGTTGGAGAACTGTGCAGCCTCTTCTGCTGTCCACCTTGCCCCAGTCGTATCGCTGCAAAGTTGGCATTTTTACCCCCAGAACCCACTTACGCACTTTTGCCAGATCTGGAGTCTGGACATACGGTCCCGTCGAACTTGGGGGCATCTGGGCTGCGCTCACGACTGGGTGGTGGGAGTGGAGGCGGAGAGAGAAGCGCAGGTGAGGGCAGATGGAAGCTTCACTTGAGTGAACGCGCCGAGTTCCAGTACTCGCAGAGAGAACTGGATGGGACCGAGGTGTTCCTGACGCGATCCAGTAGAGGAAACAAAGTGGGTTGTATGTACATCAGATGTGCTCCGTCAGCCAGGTGAGCGTCAAGAGAATCTAGAGTACTGTAGCTGAAGTAGAGAGGGGACTCACTGATTGCAAAGTAATTTATTCAGAGGAAAGGCTAATCCACAGTAAACATTTACGGTGTATTGTAGGGTATACCTACATTTTAACATTGACAGATGTTTATTTGCTAATTTCAACTACAATTTTAATAATTGAATATAGTAACAACATTAATAACTTGTTTCTGTTGAATACCAAGTCTTTAGACATCTGTCATCTCTGGTTTTCAGGTATACAGTCCTGTTTTCTCATGGAAATGCTGTTGACTTGGGACAGATGAGCAGCTTCTACATTGGTTTGGGCACTCGCATAAACTGCAATATTTTCTCTTACGATTACTCTGGCTATGGTGTAAGCACTGGAAAGCCGTCAGAAAAGAACTTGTATGCAGACATTGACGCAGCCTGGCATGCACTACGGACAAGGTACAATTTTATGGAATGGACTTGGGTGTTGAATTCATTCTGTTTTCTGTTAATGCGCACACTGGGACAATAGTTGGACCACTGACGCAGATCTGATATCACCAAGTATTTAAGAGTCCAGGATCAACATCAAACGTTTGCCCTGGATCAATGTACCTTAACCCTAACCCTAATCCTAACCCATTCATCCAGGGCAACAAGTTTGACATTGATCCTGGACTCTTAATTACTTGGTGATATCAGATCTTCCACTACTGATAGTGTTTGGGACATTGAGTGTTTGTGGCTGAAATGTAATGGGTATGTGCGGCCACAGCCGACTCGTTTGTGGATATTTCAACACGTTGAACTGACAACAGCCATCAGCAGCAGTCTGAATTGTCAGCCATTGGTGTGGTTGTCTGAAGACTAGCTCCTACACTGTACCATGATTAAAGGGATATGCCACCTTATTAGTAAAATGGGCTAATCACTCTCTTACCTGGAGAGACTTGCTATCTGGCTACTTTTCATTTTGTTGCCTATGCTAAGCTAAAGTGAAATTGGGGATTCCAGACGAGGAAAACGCATGCACTGAGACTTGTTACTCCAGGTAACATGGTAAATAACCCAATTTCATAAATAACCCAATTTGTGCATATAGAAAATCTTGCTGTGGAGTGGAGAGCGTTAATAGTTTTATTTTTAAATCAAATCAAGCACAACTTCTGGTTAATTTACCTGCTTCAAAGTCACTTCAACGATTAAATGGCACATTACGGTGTGAATAAATGCTCTCCCAGTTGCCTCTAGCGTGGATTTTGCGATTATTAGCCTTGTAGAATCTGTCAGTCCACATAACTCTAAAACCCTTGTGGTTTGCAAACAAAATCCACATGGATTTAGGAGAGCGTGCGTCAATGTAGCCTTTTTTATTATTATTGGTAACTGTAGGTAAATGTCCAGAGGTAAGAAATCGCAGGTGTGCCTGGTATGCTTGGAAATTAAATGTAGCCACAAAGCACCATTTGTTAGCTCTCTGCAATCATGCATCTTCTTTCAGGTGTGTGTGTGTGTGTGTGTGTGTGTGTATGTGTGTTTGTGATCTACTGATCTACTTGGCTTCTCAGAAACGTGTTGCATTGTTTAAAGTACTCAATTAAACTCTCAGGTGTTGTGACAATGTTGTTTCACCTTTTTGCTGGCACAGGTATGGCATCAGCCCAGAGAACATCATTCTGTATGGCCAAAGCATTGGCACCGTGCCCACTGTGGATCTGGCATCTCGATACGAGTGTGCCGCCGTGGTGCTGCACTCACCCCTCACCTCGGGCATGAGAGTCGCCTTCCCAGACACCAAGAAGACCTACTGCTTTGATGCCTTCCCAAAGTAAGTACATTAGTACTTATTGGTGCCTTTAGTGTCTATTCCATTCAGCTGAAGGCTCTAGATTTTATCCTGATTGTGTTTTATTTGAATCATAAATTGTCATTTATGAGTATAATGAAATGGTATGAGGGAGGTTTTGATTAACCCTGACTATTAGGGTGTTTGTGCTGTGGGTCTAATTCTAGGTAAGGTTCATTAACAATCCAAAGGTAGGAGTTGAATGTATGATGTATGTATGAAGGTTTTTATTGTTGTTGTTGATCATCATGTCCCTCTTCCCTGACAGCATTGAGAAGGTGTCCAAAATAACATCTCCAGTGTTGATCATCCACGGCACAGAAGATGAGGTCATTGACTTTTCCCATGGGCTGGCCTTGTTTGAGCGCTGCCCCAAGGCTGTGGAGCCCCTGTGGGTAGAGGGGGCGGGCCACAATGACATCGAGCTCTACAGCCAGTACCTGGAGCGCCTGCGTCGCTTCATTGGCCAGGAGCTGGCAGCACACGCCTGAGCCGGGGCATGCTCTATATGTCTGTCCCGCCTATGAAGGAAGAGGAGTTTCCCACTGAGATGGGCACAACATAATGTGATGCGCCTGTGCCTGTCTTTTCTCCCCCCACCCCCTACCCCCCAGGGCAGCTGTTTAGTTGCGTGCTTATGTTTGTTTGTTTTAGGTTTGTTTGTGTTTGCTGATTTTTTTTGTTTGTTTTGTTTTGTCTGTACATATTACATATTTGTTTTGTCTGTACATGTACAGATTACCTGTTTATTTTTCTCTGTCTATGTTCTGGTCACTTGCATTTCACAACAACAACAACTTTTTGGCCTTCATTTTCCTGGCCTCGCAGAAACTTGAAGGGTTTGAACTTCTGGCCAGCGATAACCCCAGGAGGTGCTCCCTGACATGCGTCATCTGTCTTCTCTCCGTACGCAAACTACCAATTGGCTGTCCAGCTGTCCACCAGCTTTGTCTCCGCTCTCTCTGTCTGCCTGTCCTGCTGTAGTAGCTGGACTTTGCAGCGTTTATGTGGCGTCTGTTGACACTTCAGAAAGAACCACACACTACACTTGAATCAACCTGTGATCTCCTCCAGCTTGTGTGGCCAACTGACTGAGTAACCACACTGCTTGATTGTCTTCTGTGGCTGAAACGAACCTTCTTACTGAAAAGGCTTTTTTTTTCTTAAACCTGAGATGCAGTGAGTATGTCCTGCCTACAAATCTAATGAACTCACTACTTTGGGATGTATGAAGCATTTTGGGGATGGAAGAGGATGGAAAGAAGGTTCTTTGAGTAACCCTGCACGCAAACAGAATATTTGTTGCCAATTTGAAAGTTAGTTGTCTGTCCTCTTATTTTATTTTTTTTCTATTTCCTACTACAACTTTTTGTTGATTATGGTTTTTGTATCTCTTCCTATATGTAAAACCTTACTGACTGGTGCACTAAATGTGCTTTAGAGACATGGATGTTGAACTTACAATGCCAAATCTATTTTTGTAAAAAGATAGTATTTCATAAACCAAGGGACCCTTCTCAAACATAGTTGCTTTTCAAAGGACAAAGGCCAAGTGTCCTGTAAGGCTGACTGACTTTTTAATGGACTTCATCAAGACTTGAGAAAGACTGTATGAGAATATTTATTTGGGACTTAATGTCCAGTCCTCAGCTCCATATCAGAAGTGGTTTCCTCTTTAGAGAATATTTTAATGGTTTGTCCTTATTTTTGGTTTATTTGTTGTATTGTAATTGAAATGAATAAAGCAACTGTCTCCAAGTAATACTAATTGTGTTCCCATGCTTTTAGTCTGGAGTGAAATTGATTCAGCAGAAATGTCCTGATTTGATGCCCCTGGTTTTGCCTTTAAAAATTATTAGACTATGGGTTTCATTTAATGGTTGTCATAATGCCTCCTTTCTACTTCGAATTGGTTTCATGATCCTGCATCATTGTTTATATAGTGTACAAATGCACCACATTTGTCCCAAGTATATTGAAATTCAGCGAAAGATATAAGACGATACTAAAGACAGAGAAATTATGGACCTGTGTTTCAGGACCAACTAAAAATAGTTCAGAATTTTATAAAGATATTGTCTTAGTGTTGTCGCCATCTAGAGGCCAACTTTAAACACTACTTCAAAAATACTGCAGCACCATTCTGATTAAGGGCAACACAAAAGAAGTATTTGAGATGCTGAACATTAAACAAATATCGATTTACTGATGGACTCCCAAGACATTTGGAAATGTGTAAAAATGCAGACAATCAAAAGTTGCAAAAACAAAATCCTTAAAAAGTCCTAGACCACACTTACAGTAGGTTGCTCAATAAATTGCAATTAGAAAACATATAAATAAATGATCAATTTGCTACCAAAAACAACGCACGTTATTTTTCTACATCGTTCCACAATTCCTAAACTAACTCCTAAAACTGAACTACTGTACATAATAAACATTTTCAGTTTGTCCATGTAAACATGAATATTAGTATTTAACATTATTTTACAATAGGATCCCCTTATGTTATTTTTTCTTTGAAATCTGAGAACTAAGTTAAAGAACCAATTAATTAAAATGAAGAAATCTATAGAATTGCATGACAACCTTGTGCAAATACCTGTGAAGTTCTTCGGGAAGAATTAACAAGTTACTTAGGTTGCTTGTATGGGATGTGCATGTGTTGGGTATAAGCTGATGTATAGTGTCTGTATAGAGGTAATGTACTGTATGTGTGTAAAGTGGCTTTTTACATGGCATGTTGGGGATTGCTACAAGTGTACAAAAGTACTAATAACCCTGAGATTAGAGGAATGATAATGAGGATTTCTTGACCATGTCATCCAACAGACACAGAGGTGGGAAGAGTGGAGACTTCAGAGACGAATGATCTTTTGTCTGAGTCTGTGGCCTGTGTGGTTTTATTCTTCCCTCTTGACTCCTCGTTCTTTTTCCTCGTAGTGCTTCACTGTGTCACCTGGCTTGGTGTAGAGGAATGTTGCCCTCCAGTGCTTGAACATGTGACACCTCACCCCTCATGAGAATGAAAGGCTATGTTTCCTTGTACCTAAGGAAGAGGAAGTACTAACATTTGGTACAGGGATAGACCCAAAGAATCATGTACACCCTAGTACACAGAGACACACAGTACAACTTTTGGTAAAGCTTCAGTAAATTTAAGGAGTAGGTAAGAATGACATGACAAAAAGTACCAATAAGAGATAAATGATAGTACTTTGAGTATGCAAACGACAAGAAAGTAGTTTCAGTTCTGTCTAATCTACAGTTCCACAGAAATCATGGGAATGTCACATCTAAAAAAAGTGTAGGCTATCTAATGTTACGCCTATTCCATTGATTAAAACAATGATTAAATAATAAATATAAACTTGTAAGATGTAAGAAGCAGAATTGCTTATTGTAATTATTTCAGGGGCCAAATTAATGCCTACATTATGATGTTGGGCCGATAAATCAGATAACTTTCATGTAGTTAGTGTTCTTCCAGTATACCAGTATAAACTCAGTAAGTACTTGTAGAATTTATCCTTTGATATCTTTTCTTATGCTGTTCTTACTTATAGTACTCTTAGTACTTTGCGGGGCTGTAATCTAAAACGTTGCCCAATTTCTTACATAGATGATACTTCGAAGGGATTTTAAATGTCACACCATAGTTGTGATTTCAGAAACTGCACAGTAATATGTAAATATTTTGAAAGATAAGCAAGGCAATATCCAGAGCTGCACCTGTGACTGCAGAGCAATCCCTGTTGTAATGTCAGGTGGCAAGATACAGTCAGTGTCCAATCAGAGCAGTTCTTCAGTACACTACTTTCGATTTTCCAACAGATAAAGACAAGTCTGGCTGCCTTAGCCATTGTTGGAGTCAACCAGTTTTTTAACTTTAAGCATTACAGTTCTGATAATATAGATCTCTATCAACTACTGAGTGAAGACATGAATGAGTGATTAAGTGACAAGTTCCCTGTTGAAGTTAAAGCTGTAAAGAAAAGGGACTTACTCTTCCTGTAAAGAACTGAGAGCGCTTAGTTGTTCCTCCAAGGCCACTATTCGCAGACCAATATAGCCGGAAGTCAGGAGGAGCAGCACCAGCCTGGATAAAGATGAAAACATGGTAAGCTGTCCTTAGAAATGCTTAAAATACTGTATACAACAAATAGAGCTGGCCTGAGGCATACTAGAAATATGCAGCCGCTTAAGGCCCCAGAAAGACTTGGGTTGGCCCTGACAACAAACTTGTACTATGGGGGGTTGTGTGTGAGGAGGGTTTCCTTAAGAAAACAATCCTGTGATCCTTCTCACATTGTCTGAGTACATCATGTGCTTTCAAACTGATAAAATCTGTTCACTATGACAGGATTGTTCTGGTGCAGTCTTATCAAGTCAAACATCTACATTTAATCTACAGGTGAAAATTTCTTAAAGAGCATATCAGAGACCCTGAGTTCTAGGCTACTTGACATTGAAATACTGTATTGATCGATAAATTACTGATAGTGTTTTTTTCAAGTATTTCCTCATGTAATTCTGGTTCTTGCACAATTATCATATCCCTGAAGAGGGCAGACATGCTGTAGTGTAGAGCATATTGCAAGAATGTGGTGATTTCTAATCGACATCTGGGTGATTTGGATCATTTTTAATCAAGAGGAATATTGGGGTTTAGAGCACATTAGACTCTTTTATCAACCCAAAACTCTTATTTAGGTGGGCTTTTATTGTGATTGGCCTGTTGAGATTTAAAAGGCACATCAGCCAAATCCACGGTAGAGGTGGGCAAGAGAGCCATCATTCACCCTGTTATGAGCCATTTAATCATCAAATTGACTACGAAGCTGGTAAATTAACAGTGAAAAATGTTGCCTGGTGTTCCTCTAATTACCAATTTTGTTGTCACTCTGAGGGTCTGATGTCTAATTCGAGCTGAACAAAGGCTCTCTTTCCGCCTTTACTAGCCTATAGATTCCAAATAGATGCCAAATGAAATTGAAACTGAGCAACACTGAAATAAGATTTATTATCTTGTCAGCATAACTCTCCAAAATTGATCATCCTATTCTTTGGTTTGAAAACAATTCCATGGATTGCTGAGAATGTGCAAAATTTTTGCTAATTTATTTTTAAATCAGCAACTGTAGGGGGAGCTCTGAAGAAAAAAAAAAGATCACAGGCTTGCCTGGTATGCCTTTACATGAAGAGATTAAAGGTTCTTACAGTAGAATGTAAATGACAAAGAGGGTGTCGGTGTTGTGGAATTCTCTCTCAAGGAGGAACGACTGGACTTTCTCCCATCCAAAAGACATCCAAGATCCTCCTGCTGACATCACATACAGTACATGTACAATGGATAAAGAGTCACTTATAAAAACTTTTGTCACAAATTAAACTCCCACTAACTTAATAAAGCCAGAGAGTATTTTTACCTGCACTGTCATTGGTACCTGTATCTCCATCCTCAGTGGAATAGCCATCTTTACTGCTGCTCCTCTGGCTCGAGCTTGTCCTGGGTGACTCCAAAGAGGCTACAGAGGAATGAAATTGAAATAAAGTTGACAAAATACCATCTGACATCTATTGCTTGTCTTTAACCTGTATGTCCCTTTATTTTATTATTTCCACCTGTTGACTCTTTTCTGTGTATCTACCACCAATATTAGCTCCAGGGAGATTCCTTGAGGCTAGTAGCCCTGATGTGTACTATACACATACTATACCATAGAGTTGCTTACATTTTGGCATGTCTACGTAGGTCGGAGCCAGAGGAAGAGGTTCGTCCATACTTGTCTGCCGGCTCACACTTTCATCTTGACTGGAGTTACCAGATATCTGTGGACAGAATTGTAATTACAGATGTCATCACGGTCCCTGAACTAATGAAGTGGGAAATTAACATAGAAATGAGGCCGAGATGAAAGTGAGATTGATGTTAGTGGTCTTACAATATCTAATTCTGGGTCAAGGCTGGACTGGGTTCCTGGGGGACTCATTCCACTGTCCACCTGGATTGAAGCAGTACATATTTCATTTCACGTAGTCAATTTCAATACATCTCTGAGTACAGGTAGGATTAAGAAAAACAGGTTAATGAAATAAAACAAAAAAAGAAAAATCATCCACAAACCTCAATGTGAGGACACACTGTAAGAAGAAGCTGATAACATGCATCTCGATTCCGCAGAGACACAAAAACGTACTAAGAATGAAAGCAGAAAGAAAAGACTGTTATAACTGTACAACAAGGCAAGATTTTTTACCACAGCAATTACTCTATCCTCTAAAGCTCTGTGAGAAACCAAATAAATCTGTGGTTACTGCTAACCAATGCCACCCCTGAGCTTGTGTGATAACTTAACAGCCATTAGCTCAGCTGGCCACAATCTGGCTCGACACTTAATGCAAGCTACTATTTTCCCGCTCAGCCCTCCATGGGGCCCCCTTACAAATATTTCCCACTGAGTTGATGGGTACCTTTTCTCCACTGTTGGTGATTACCGACAGTGCATTGGGCACCACTTTTGCCGTGTTCTTCTTCTTCACAGTGTGAACGTCCGCCACCTCAATTATCACCTGGGGACAACAGCACCACAGTCACCTCAGATTCTTCGCATTCTTTGGTAAGGAATGAATAACAATGTGACTAAACAGTTACTTGACTGTGCTATTTTTAAGGTTTTTCCAGTCGAGAGCAGTGCAGGGCTATTTGCATGGTCATCATGACTATTGTATCTCAGATTACCTGAAGCAAGTATTCTATAGCCTGACATAGCCCGACCATAATACTGCTGTTCATTCGTATTCATGGTCTGGAGGTTCTTTAACCTGACGCGATTATACTGCGGGTGGGAGGGCATTCACTTCTGGTTTGAAACGATTGAACAGCTCGTCTAATCAGCTTCGCTTATTGGCCGGTAGACTCTCTACCGATGTAAACACGCCCCAGAAGACCGTTCCCAGACCATGGATACGGATGAACATTCGTATTATGGGCGGGCTATGTCAGGCTAAGTATTCTAACCATTTCAACAATAAATTCTATCAATTCAATCCAAAGGCAGTTGCCCATGTAAGAATTACAGCCTATGAAGTACTGGGTAAGCAGGTGTACTTCACACAAGTATGAAATGCAATTGCAGGTGTAATACTGTATTTCCATGATCTCTGATACACCTAGCGGTACTGTAGTCAAGATAGAATGCTATTGTTCAAGTATACTTACCCAGTAAGTAGGCTACTCTATAATTATCCCTAAATACTTTTTGTTACACCCTTCTTACCTACTACTTCACAGGCAAAAACACTCCCACATTTCACTGCACATTGTGCACTGCCATGATTATGTATGTGACAAATAAACTTGATCTTGAACTTGAACAGGCTATACAATATAGTCCATTTATAGGAAAATGACTCAAAACCTGCTGTGGGATAGATGACTCCCCATCGCTACAAGAAAGTTGTGTACAGATGGGGGAGTATTAGGAAACGAATCCCACCTTGGTGGCCTTGAGCAGGACTGTGGAGTAGAAGCCAATGTACTGGTGGGACACATAGAGCTTGCCATGATAGAGCACCTCCTTCTGCAGGGCACAGGTGAACGCTGCGGTTGGCAAGTAAGTGAGTCAGTCACAGGGATTCAATTGATAGTTAACCTAACTTAGAAGGTACAGTAATACATTGATGGCTATCTTAGAAGGGCTAATCTGCTTACTCACCATGAGTTAGGTCATCTTCATCTGGAATATCGGGGAAGATTTTGTGGAATGTTTTGTTGTGATTTCGAAAACTCTGAAAATTGAAAACATACAGATCTTGAGACTGATTTTTGATGTGGGTTTAGTTTTGTTTTGACCCCCAAGACATCAGGCATGTACTGTAGGCTATATGAAGACATCAGTCTATAGATAGAAATTCAAACTTACATTGTAGGAGATAACACCCTCTACTTGATCAATACGCTCCTCTTCAATAGTTTGCTGTCTGTTAAATGTAAGGATAATGGATGATGAAATAACACACCACCAATTTTATCATGTCTGACTGTGCTCCCATGAAAGATTTAAGATTATTGTGAGACTGTGTGACATAACACAATGTGTGACAATGTGCCAACATGTGCCTTGCTTCAGGTGTATGTTCAGACTGATCTGCAGTGTTGTGCGTGAACTAGTTCAAAAGAACTATGAACTAGTTGAAATGAACCCTGAACTGAACATACAGTCACATTCATAACATAAGAACTTGAACTTGAATAAAGTTCAGATTTTTTTTTTTAGTTCAGACACAAAATCATCTGGTCTAAATAAAAACAATGTAATTCAGGGTTATTGTCTTACATGTAGTTGTGAGGTCTGAAACAGGTAAACAAATGATATCCACAACAGTTGGATGGTAGTGATGACGTGATGGGCAGCAGATTTTGAGGGGTATTAATTCTAAAGGTATATTTGAAAAGATAAGCGAGAAATTCTTCTTCATTTAAAAAAATGTAACTGAAAAATTTCTCAATTGAAATGAAGAACTATCAACGTGAATTTATTCATTTTTCTGTTGTATGAACTGTTCTTTGAATAGTTCATGTGAAGAGTGAACTTGCTCAACATTGCTGACCTGGTGAGAGTTCTCTGGTTCCTGAGCTCCAGGAACTGCATCTGGGCCTCCACTAAACTGCTGTTCTTGATGGCATCAGAGGCGCGTCTGTTGCGGGGCCCTTTGCCCTTCCCCAGCAGTCCTCCATTCTCAAACTGCCCACTGCACATAAAAACAGTTTGGATACGCAATTAACCTGCAGTTATGTTACTGTGCCAAGAACCACCCTTTTTGTTTGGAGATAATAACAGGAGTATTCCTGTCTGCATGCCATAGACTTATGTATGGTATTTGTACTCTTCGTTGTGTTCTTATGCCATCGTGTCTAGCTGTTCCTGTTCAGTATTCATTTCAAGCGTTGTTTTTAGGCTCTTTTATCTTGATTGTACATTCCACTTCCATGCAGGCCTGTTTTAAAGCCTAACAACTGCAAATATGTTTGAGTTACAGAACACACACTGTTCAGTCAGTATCCCCAAGTTTAGTACTGTAATTCTTACAACATCACTTTTGCTGTCAGGGCTTTTGTAAGCCTACCTGTTGCTTAAGTATTCAGTATAAAATAGGCCTACTAAATACTGTAGATCTTGAGCAGAGATGAGAAGTAACAAAGTACAAAAACAAAACACTTAAGTAACATTTTCAGGTATCTGTATATACAAAAATTTGTTTTCCTGATAACCTTGACTTGCCCTTCCATTTGAACAGAAATATGTAGGCCTACATTTTACTCCTCACATTTTCACAACAGGCTCATTTCTTTTGTTAGAATGCATTTGAGGCAAATGATCAATATTTTCATTTCACATCAAAACTGTGCCTTTCCAGCATCAAGACTGATTAAACCATTGATGCCCAAGTAATAGTGGGGATGCCTTCACATTGGTATCAGAGACAAATTGTTAGACCTAAACAATAACAACCACAACAACAACAAAAAAAAACATCTTTGTTGAATCCAGTGCCTTTAACAGAAAATGTGAAATAAATGCCGTAGCCTTTGTTTTCCCATTGCTTTTCCCATTTCTTTCTCTTAAAAGAAACATATACAGTACATTACATCAATTCTAGGCCTATTCTGCTAGATCTAAAACAATTGTGTTTTTCATTTCGTAAGTAGATTTTGAATTTTATTTTGTCACTTTTCCTTCAGTAGAGAAGTCCTGAAGTGTCAATACTTCCACGTGAGTAAAGAAAGTGAGTACTTTTGCCATTTCTGGTCTTGAACCACAACATTATTGAAACACTGTTTAGTTACGAAAGCTATTTCGGCCTGAAGCAACGTTACATTACATTCTCACACAGTATAAACAAGAGCAGATAGTGACGCTTCACTTGAACCTGGTGTCGTAAGAATGACATAATCATATGATGGCACATATCCCACCCCTATATAGCATCATGATAACATATTATCTATGGGCACTATAGTAGGCTACTAAGACACATTAATGTAAAGTTGATGTCATATTATCGTTTTAGATGTAATTGTGAATAGCTCACATCTTTTTATTTAAAAAACAAACAAATGCCAACATTAACAAGTAAGGCTTTTTTTAAGCTGGAGCTCTCAACATGTTGTTTTTCAGTTACTATTATTGCAATTACACTGCTCCTGCTTAATTACTCTAGATGCAAATGAATGCTGACAGCAAGCAAGAACTTAACTAATTCAACTAAGTCATATGGACCCAATTAAAATCTGAAATGTAATGAAGAAATATTATTAGCTTTGAGATAAGCTTGTTAAGCATGTATTTACTGAAAGCGTGTGATGCATGGTAATAGCAAAGAAATGGGAATTATCTTAAGTAGAGGAACCAGTTTTCCCAACTCTCCTGTACTGTACATGAGCTGTCTGATACTATCTAAACAGCAGCAGAGGGCATGTAAAGTGCAGTCACCTGTACCTGAAGTTGAAAAATAAGCTGTGAAATACGCACAGCAGAAGGGAACATGAATTAGGCTAAGATGCACATAATGTCAGTAAAAACTTTTTTAGATCCATTCACATACTGTCCCTGAATGAAGAGGATTTACCCATCATGCTCTTTTCTGTGAATACGAAAGTGCTCTCGCTGTGGTTCATTTGTATTCTAGTCTATTATTTCCAATATTCCATTCTTATTCTACTCAAACTTATTTTAGTTTCATTCTGATATTTCCCAGCTGTTGATGTATAGAATAGTGAGAAAGACAGAAGAAAAAAAACGAGAAAGAAAAAGGTACAAACTCCCTCATGTTAACTCACCCTGCACGGTGCCAGACAGGTATAAGTGCTTTATTATGATCACTGTAATAACCTCTCACAAGCTCAAGAGTCTTGCCAACAGCATAGAGCTTAGAGAAAATGTCTGGATATCCAGTACTCACCAAGAGTAGTCACAACTGTCTAGAGAGAATCTCCTCTTCATTCCTACTGTGTGGAGCACTAATGCCAGAGAGAAGACTTTCACTTTGTGTACCTGTCAGTCTGACTGACACTCTCTGTCTTTCTATTAACCGTCACTATTCCTTTCAACGCTTGGCTTTCGTTTAGGCTCCATGGCTCAGGTGGTGACATAGAGCCAACAGAGGCCCCTCCCCTTTAGCCCCGCAGCCCCATAGACAGAGAGCAAACCTGCGTCTGACCCCGCCCCCTTTTACCTGCAGGCACTCCTCCTCTTCCTCCTGTCTACGGGTAGCACACTCTCACACACTTATTAGAAAACACATGATCACAGCTTTTTGTTGCAGGGCAGGAGAGTTCAGGTGTGTGTGTGTGTGTGTGTGTGTGTGTGTGTGTGTGTGTGTGTGTGTGTGTGTGTGTGTGTGTGTGTGGCTATACCACAAGTCTTATTTTTCTAATCACAGATTTTCAAATCACATATCAAAAGATATTGTTCTGTCAACAGATCAACTTGTTGATTGTCTCAACTACTGTAAACTACATTACAACAAATATTTTCTTTTAAACTGACAAAAGGGACGTCAGATATTCAAAGGAAACACACGTAATCCCATAATCCAGAAACCTGTTTGTGTACATCCCCAAGTCTGGATGATGATGGCAGAGGTAGTCCCATTTAATTATTGTAACTGTCAAATACCACTCTATATGAAATAGTGACTGAATTTAGTTTCAGTTCAGTTCAGTTTTGATGCTTGAAGATAAGAGCAGAAGAGGAGGCCTCACTCCTAATAGCAGAGGAGGACACAGATGGCTCTTCTGTTGTGACACTCCTAATTGTTCCAAAAGTCTACCTGAACTCTGGAGTCATGTTGCAAAAGCTTTGTTGGTCACTACAGCCATGGGCCTTTGAGACACACACACACACACACGCACGCACGCACACACACACACACACACACACACACACACACACACACACACACACACACACACACACACACAGTTCATGACAACTCTCTGGTTCTACAGAAAATTTGATTTCATCATGCAGGCAGCCATTTGAAAATCAGATATCTGAACAATTGTGTATGTGTCAGGATGACACGTATTTCTACACATAAAAGACCTATGTTTAGAAACTACATAATAAGGCATGCTTTGAATATGACAAAAAGAAATGGGGAAACAGATCCAGAGATTCTTCACTGAAAAGGACACACCTTCCAACAGACCATTTATCAGCTACCGGCATCACGGTGCAGCAGGTGAAAGGGCCAAGACATGCACATCCAGCCAGAAAATATTCAGATATGAATCTTCTTGAATATTCTTTGTAAAGTAACCTTCTAGAATTGTCTCAGGGGTGAAACAAGTCCATCCCTGCATGTGATGTGTTTGTGAACAATCACCACGGCTATTCCCTTTATGAAGACTATTATGTTGCACTTTAAGTGTGCCCCTCAGGGAGACACAAAATAACTAATTTACTCTCAATAAATACATAATCAAGGAATTCAAGCTGTCGTCACCACTTCAAAACCCATTATCTAAATTACTGTTTTACAGACATTTTGATGTATAATTGAAGTATGAAAGAAACAAAAGAGGTTTTACAGCACCCCTATACTTAGTTCTCACGTAAAGCACTTCAATCTCTACAGGTTATTAGATGTCCGACAATATCATGTGGCCTTCTCATTCTTCAACAGAGCATAATATAAACAAGAAATACTTGTATATAAACAAGCCAACTTCATCCAATTTCCCCTTTTTACATAATTCCTGAGCCATTGCTATCTTAGCTAATGGTGATTGGCGTATAATGACATAAATGTGATGGTATATCCACAGTAAATGAGCTGGGCTCTCATACACTCACTCTCACTTAGTGTAGCTCATTTGAATTCTGATAATAAAATCAATTATTTCAATACTGCTACTACAGTAAAGACTAAAGACTGCTTATAGGCTAGTGCCTGGCAATGGCTTACATTACAGTAATCAGCAATTTTGACAGTGGTCAGATTTTATCAGTTTGTCCATTTTTAGCACAGGAAAGACTGCTGGCAATGCTTCCAGAGTGTGTACTCCCTGCGAAAGGACACTATGATCTTGGCATCATGTAGCCTCACCAGTGACAGCAAACTTACCTCACCAGTCCATCTGTGGCGGTGGTGGTGCTGTACTCATTATCCACTGATGGGGGGTGTTTCCATTTGCCTCGCTGGCTCTTCATTTAAAAAAAATACTACAAACAAAAACACCAAAAATACAAAACAAAACAAACTTAAAAAAAAACGAGAAATAACAGAATACTAGACTAATTTCCTCTTAAAAAGGGAAAATCCTGGATAAAGAATGATGGTTTTGTTTTGAGGAAGCCCTGAGCAGCAATCTGTCTAGTGGGAAGACAAATCAAAATGGAGCCATGGTGGAAATAGGAGCCTCTACTATTCTCTAGGAAAACAATAGAGCTTCACCTTGAGGCAGTGTGTGCTGCTGGGTTACCAGGGACATGGGATTGGTGTGAAATACGAAACGGTGAGAAAATGGAAGGTTGGCTTCAGTGCTTCCCAAAAGAGAAAATGAAAGATGGAGCACATGGTTTGAGCTCTTTGAAAATCTTAAGCCTCTGAAGCCTCAGATTGCTGCATTTCTCAAAGTAGCACAATCACCCCACCTAGAGGCATAAAAAGAGAGGTACATGTTTTAGCCCGTATTTTTCCATTCCTATTGTGTGGTACCAAGGTGTGTTGAATGTGGCAAAGATATGATTTATATTGGAAAAATTCCTTATCTTTTAAATTACTAAGTTTTTTTCAAATTTATACCCAGACACATTAAGGCTGAGAATACAAACAACTTTCAGCATTTAACAGAAAATTTAACACCTCAGGTTACTGGTTACTGAACCCATGCAACCATGGATCTCTTGAACAAAAAAAAGGACCACAAGCATCAATTTACGTTATATTCAGTTATCCTGTTTTAATACAAAGTCAACATATCTACATACATGATTCTAAATCAATCAACAGAGTCTGAAGTAACAGGTTGAAAGTTGAAACACTTAGTAGCACTTGACCCTCGTACAGTACAGTACATATGCAGTACCATTTGGGCAGCCTCACTGACCTCCTGTCGCGTTTGTCCTTATATGTGTATGTATGTGCTTAGAAATGTGTTTTAGTCAGTTGTTCACGTTGAAGACATGCCGTTTGGGGGGTTATTCTGTGCCTTTAGTTTCAAAACTCCTGTAAGAATGCTGCCTGCATTGGCATTGTGGACATTACGGATTGTGCACACCGGCTGTACTGTATACTCGCCATTTTTATTTTATTTTTTTAAATGTGAGTTGTTTTATCCTTGGGCATGCTGCTCAATTTTAGTTGATAAAAAAACACCTCTCCCTCTCTCCTCTTTTTCCGGGTAAGTGATAGAGAACTCAGTGTGCTCACGGGAAAGATGACACAGCAGAATAATAACATTTATTATGCTATGTCCTTTGTGCATTCACTGCCAAAAATGCAGTCACCCAAGTGAATAATTAACAGCTAATTGAATGAACAATTGAATGATTAAAAGAGAATTAATTCAGGGCTTTTGGACTGTGCATGTGCTTTCAGACGGATGAGGCTGCCATCAGTGATTGTGACAGTGTCTTCCTTTTGCCTCCTGTGCTCTACAGAGCATCATCAGACAGACACCCAAAGTCTAGAATTCAGTGGTCAAAGTTTAGAGCACAATGATAATAATAATAATAGTAATGATAATATCAATAATATCAAAAACTCCAGAGGGCTACAGATTACAACGCTGTACATTTTTAACCTCGTACAGTCACATTTGCTTGTCAACTACACAACATTTCATTAGGTTATATTCATATAAGTAGTCCAAAACGCAATATAAATAAATAAATGAATAAAAAATTCAAGCATAATATTAACAAAAATAATAAAAATAAAATTGGTTAAATATTTGACAACAACAATAAGGCTCATTTTAGTCTCTTTTGGACCTACACAACTCACTCCACTGTCATCCTCTTCAACAGCTTGTGCTAAAATGTCTGTACGACTTCAACACGTTTTTGTGCTACCTATGGATCATAACTGTGCAAACTAAAAACGGACTGAAATGTTTTCCAAATTTCACTGAAAATAAAATGGATCTATCTCAGTCTGGTAAAAAATATTAGCTTTGTGTTCATATATTATCTTCTTAGATTGGATTCTTGGATATGTTTAGGTGCATTTGGCCCATTAGGATCACCACCTAATATAATTGTATAAAATATTTTACGATTTGGAATCCGAGTGAAAACTCAATAATATGATATAATGTCAATTAGTTTCTCTGTCTTAGTAGTGTAACACTTGAATGTCTTGGCTCTTGAAGACCAGACAGATACATAACCTGTGCATCTCTATAGACTTTGTGCGTTTCCTCACTTCAAAGGGATCATTTCAGAGAGGAAAGGACTGCAGGCTTTTTAAATCTCCTGGCTCGTCTGCAAATGAAGGACTGTCAAAAAGGGAAGTTATGATGAGGTTCCCTTTCGGTCATCCTTTGAAGATGCAAACCATTACAAAACAATTGAAAAACAATGTGTTAGTGTCAATCCAGAATGGGTCCATTGAGGGGTTTATAATAGTCTGTCTTATACAAGCCATCACATTGAACTCTTTGCGGCATACACACAATATAAGCAGCATGTTGTGATTAAAAGGAAACAAACTAAAATTGTAAAACTACCCACAGGAACAAATTGGCCAGATAGTGACCCCTCCATTTATGATCACGAGAGATTGTTTGTGTACACAAGGTTTCAGATCTAGCTTTAAAATAGCAACAAAGCATTATCCTTTAGTTGGTCATGTATTGTATGCTCAAACAACCATTATACACCATCAATCCTCTCCCCACTGTTTTTTTCGACAGTAACACTTGTTATGCTTCCAAACTTGAATTGCTCTTCGAGGCACTGAAGGTAGAGGATCTGCTTCAGTATTGGTACTGTAACTAGTGGATGTTTCTGATGGCGTTGTCATTCTCCAGATGATTCACAATCAAAGTCCTCCTTCTACTTCCTCCTTTTCTTCCTGCTGTGGCTGTCTCCTCTGTCAGCTGAGTCCTAGGAAGATTGCTCTGTCTGATCTGAAACCATTCAACTCCATTGGCAAAAACAGTTTGGATGTACTGTCACTCCAATTGAAGATGCAGCAATTTTTTCAGGCTTTAAACTGTTTGTATTGATAATTACTTGTTTTGAGGATTTTTTTTCATACATTTTCTCTCTCCACTATTTTTTTTTATTAGAAAATTGATCACGACATTTTATAGGATACTTGAACACTGAGGTAATAGTTTGCAGTGTGACACATGACATCCCAGATCCAGTCCTTCCAGGCAGTTCCTGAGAGTGCATGTGTTGTTGACGCTTTTTTTTTATTTTCTATTTTTTTTTTATTTTTCATCTTTTTATATTTTTATATATTTTTGTTTTCTTGTTGTTTTCATATTTTGAACTCCAAATGATGTCAATGATGTTTTCTAATCATTCTTGCTGTACTGACATCAGTCATTGGTTTTTGGTAAGGTTCATTATTTACTGTGGCTTTGCTCAAGGGTTGCTTCTGTAGTCCTGTGGACCAATGGGATCTTAGCTGATGGCGATCCTCCTGTTTTCTTTCTTATGTTGCATAATGGTCAAAACTTCCCAGGTACTCAATGCCAGCTTGGTAGCAGAAGCGGTACTCATCCTGCAGTGAATAGAAATGTTTGAAAAGTGTTTTTCAGAATTGAAATCTATGCCAAAATAATACAGTAACAAGTATACAGCTGTGTATAATGTGAACAGATGTGATAACAGACATTGAAGGCAAGAGTTTCGTTTACTATTAGTCTCCTTGTCTTGTGGGGTATCTGTGATAACTTGTTGTTTATATATAATGTCTTGACCAACCCTAGTGTTTATTTCCAAAAAAATATAATTATTTTGATGATCTTGAATCTTGAGTCAATCAGTCCATCTCCCTGTTCTTTATTTAAGGCAACCAGATGCTATTTGTAGGTACCAAAACGGTAACATCTGGTACAACTTAGACCGAATGCAAACCTGGACCTAACACTAATAAATGCAGGCATGTGAAAACGAAACTATCATGCCCTCATCAGCACTTATCAATGTGAAACTACAGGGCTACAGGTCGATTCAGTCTGAATAATTCCTTAAATATGAGAGTATTTTATTTTACCTCGGTCTGCACCATGGCGGGCCTTTGTGTTCGCAGCATTTTGACAGTTTGGAAGATGTCCACAGCTCCTTCGTAGCGCATCCTCTCCAGCACAATACTGAGGGTGATGAACACGCCGGTGCGACCCACTCCAGCACTGCCGCAGACATGGGAGGGGAGATGGTGGTTAAAACCCAAGTGCATTATCAGGTGTGCTCCACTTAAGCTGGGTCTTAATGCACTAATAGCCCTGTCTGCATCACTGACTTCAGTGAGTAATGGCATGAAATGTGCATTTCATTATCTAGTCCAGATACAATAGATATCTCTCGGCCGCACTTGTTACAGAGCTTGTTCTCAGAAAGACCTGCAATGACCTTTCTCCTCACACGGCCACCCATGCACTGACAGATAAACACACACGTGGGCGCGCGCACACACACACACACACACACACACACACACACACACACACACACACTTACTACCTGCCATAATGTTTTAATATCACTGACCTGCAGTGGACTGAGATGGGGCCATCTTGTCCAAACTGCTCCTTGGTTTTGTGCACCTGTCCGATGAAATCAATGAAACCCTCTCCAGACTTTGGCACTCCCTGCTCAGGCCAGTCTGTGAATTGGAACTGTCGCACTGTCCTGGATTGCCCATCCTGAAATACAAGATGGTCAAACACACAGAGAAGGTCATGGGATGATTTGACATAACACACACACACACACACACACACACACACACACACACACACACACACACACACACACACACACACACACACACACACACTGTAAATGTCTGTGTTCTATATATAATACATGTAATATATAGTGTATATATATTACATATACAGTATATATTGTATACATGTAATATATATTGTATATGTAATATGTATATGTTCTAACTGGACCCATCCCCTCTTTCTAAGATAGATTATTTTTCTTTGAACAACAAGTGTCCCTGTTGCTTAAATGATTACATATCTGATATGTATGGTCCTGATGTGATATTTTGTAATGTAACAGTGGTAGTTTAGCTGCTTCTTGTTGCTGGTGGTTGGGAAGTGCAGACTGTGATGAAGGTGAAGTATGAGGAAGACAGACACTTCTGCTCACCCTTGCGTCTGTGACCTTGAATTCTCTCAGGATGTACTGAGGCATGTTGTACTCAGCCATGGGGTCCACCACAAAGTACTGGTAGCGGGCAGAGCGCTCGGCTGGCCAATACTGATGGCACTTCTCCTAGGGGTTCAGAAAAAATACAAACATCAGCTAGAGTGAAACATATTTATGAAATGATAAGCTTTTGGTTTATGTCCGTAACATCTTGTCATATCAAAAATGTCATATTCTGTACCAGGTTGGATTTGGCACATTTTGGAAGACTTACCCGGCCCATTTCCCTCAGTTTGGTCAACATCACCACAATAGTGGAGTTGTGCTCCCATAACATTCTCCAGAAATCTTCAGTCGTCTCAGCCAGCGGACCTTGAGTGGCAATATAGGCTCTCTGTTGCCTGTAGTAACACAGAGAGCAGCACTCATTCAGCAATACCCACTTCTCTCCATGGGCTTTTAAAAAGCAATTGGGATGCATGAAAGTGTCTGCTGTGTTTTTTTCTTTTCTTTCTTTCTATTTTTTTCTCTCTTTTTTTTCTTGAGTTCTCCGTGAGCCTTAAATGCGACATTAGAAAAAGCTGCTGATAAACCCCAAATAAAAAAAATAAAAAAAAAACTGTGTAGTGAACCCACAGAGCAATTTATCAAGCTGAAGAAACTTGGCCAGACACCAGGTGTGCCTTACAACTTTGTCCCCATTCATTCCTCCTCTCTTAATGTGCCTGTGCCCTTGCCAGTTAACCTCTGCTGTCCTTAAGGACTCTTATCTCTGCGCTCAGAAAGCCCCAATGCCACTAAGGGTGCGGGTGCCCGCCCTACATGAAGCTCAGGAAAGCAGAGTCATTCCTAGACAACCTTACTGCTTCTTCTTCGTCCCTTGTCTTTGACAAACAACATGCTTCCATCTTATTCATGTCATGAATGTTACAAAATGTAACTTACAGTACATACAGTAGCCTTTGAGTTATGCTATTTCTGC
Organism: Sardinella longiceps; assembly: GCA_027497455.2. NCBI lineage: Eukaryota > Metazoa > Chordata > Actinopteri > Clupeiformes > Clupeidae > Sardinella > Sardinella longiceps. The sequence continues at coordinate 765,119 of JAODXP020000003.1, forward strand.
TGTGCTCTAGAAAACATATTATTCTTGCCCCTTTCATTCTTGTCATAACACATTGTGTGGCATTCATAAGTGAAGAAAAACGCAAGCCAATCCAACCGACCTGTATCCATCAATGTAACTGGCGTTGATGTAGTCAGAGCCTTCGAGGCCTCTAATTGGCTGTAGGCACACACGGGTGGTTTCATAGGGCATGATGTTGACCAGGCGGTTCTTGAACTTGTTGCATGGGAGATTGGCACTGACAAATCTGGACGTGTGAGCTTTAGTGTTGGCCAATCGCTGAGAGGGACAAAGAAGAACAGAAATAAGACATAAAAGTTGTTGTAGAGAAATGTACTAATTCAACCTGTCCTTCTTAGGTTAGACATAGATTTTTAATTTTTATTAACTTAGTAAATATATAGTTTCACAGATTAAATGATTCCATAATATTTTTTCAAGTGGAAATAAAATATTTATCTGTATGCAAACTAAACTTCATGATCTTCAGCCTCGGTCCAACTGTTCACTGTAACTGAAAATAATGGTAGGTAGTAGTTTTCATCTTGTGTGTATCTGTGGACAGACACCCACCTTGAACTCCAGCTCCATGCCTGTGACGTGCTCCCCGGCCTCCACCTGCTCCAGCTTCTGGATGTAGGAGTAGAGGGAGCGGGCGGCCACCTCCGTGTTGCCGCAGGTCACGGCCTCCAGAAGGGCCTCGTGGATGAAGCCGTACTGGTCCTCCGTCTGCACCATGTAGTTGCGCTGGGAGCGCATCAGGGTCACGTGCCCGTACACGTCCACCGAACGCTCGTGCTTGATCCGCTCAAGCATGGCATCGATGACGATAAAGCAGCCGGTCCTTCCGACGCCAGCGCTGCATTGGAAAGATGCCACGGACAGAAGGATGATTCGTTACCAGCGTGTATGATTCCTGTTTCTGTTCCACAACATCTTATTTCATATTTAAGAATTCTCTTTACATTTAATAAACCCATTCATGATTATAAATAATACAATTTCCTGATCCACTTGATGCCATTTAAAATGATTTTAAAGGAAATGTTTGGATTAGATAAAATACAGTTCAGGAGGATCCGATGACATGTACTGTCCGCCCGGATTAAGTTGTTTTTGAATGGAATGCCTCTGTCCCTAATCCCAGCCCAAAAGGATGGACCTGAAATCGCTAAACTGTGTGTAAAACATTCTCCTCCTAATCTCTCAGAGACAGGGGAGGGTGGGGGTGGTTTCGCTCGGCCACTACTGACCTGCAGTGGACGATCACTGGGCCTGCGTCTGGAGGATTGCAGGCCTTTACCCTCCTGAGGAAGGCCAGGAATGGAGTAGGGTACTCAGGCACCCCGTGGTCGGGCCAGGCGGTAAACTGGAACTGACGGACCTCTCTCCTCTCATTGGTGCCGTTCTGTGGGAGAGGGGAGAGATTGCCACAAAGTGGCTGTCACTTGCTGCTGGCCATTGTATGACAGATGGATTTGCAGATCAGGGCAAAATCATTGTGTCGGATTATTGTAAAGCACAATAATCCATTTAGGCAGCATGCCATCCATGCTGATTTCAATGTGTGCTCCAGGTCATGGGGTCTGTATTTGACTTGTGTCAGATGCTGTCAGTGAAAACATAGTGTAGAAATCTCAAGTAGTGCATTAGGCCACAGTTTTAAAGCTGTGGCTCCAGGCTAATGTTGCAAGTGAGCATTGTGCTGGGCTTGAGCGCGTGTGTGTGTGTGTGTGTGTGTGTGTGTGTGTGTGCTTGTGTGTGTGTGTGTGTGCGTGCTTGTGCAAGAGAGTTCACTATTCAGTGAAACAAAGACTGCAAACAAATGCATAAGAGAAGGCACAGACCAGAGGGAGACAGCAGGACAGAGACTACTATAAAAGCGAGAGCTCAGGTACCTTGTGCAGAGAGAATGTGCGCACACAGAAGGTGGCCAGCTCCATTGTGTCCAGCAGAGAGACCTGGATCATTCCATAGGTGTCTGTTCCACGACTGGGCCAGTATTGGTCACACTTTATCTACAAATAAAAAGCCCAGAACCACAACCGTCAAAAAACAAACAAACAAACAAACCAACAAACAAACAAACAAAAAAACAACGATCATAAAATCACCACTTACTTTCTCAAGATCACCTTATTTATACGTGCATTGACTATTAATTACCAATTTACATATGACCAAAGACAGGCCAGGTTAGCACATTTCAATTTCATTTTTACAGGAATAAAAACCTTGACTTAAAAACGTGGAAGTAGCCCCAGCTATGTATTTATGTCTAGGGTATTTGCTGGTCAGATGTATCTGTATATGTGATAAGACCAATTCTGTAGCACTAGAAGTAGCCCTGACCTTCATCACCTTTTAAATTACAAGCATTTTCCAGCTCTGCTTTCACTGTGACTTGTGGACGGCCATGCTAATAACTGTTATTACATCTCAGACAAGTGTTTGTGTGTCTGAGTGGCCTCACCCGTGACTTCTCCTCCAGTCTGGTCATCATGACTACAGACGCAGCCCGCTGCTCCCACACCATCCTCCAGAAGTCACCGAAGCTCTCCGGGAGCGGCCCCTGTGTGGCGATGTACGCATTCTGCTTACGGTAGCCGTCAATGTAATTTGCGTTGATGTAATCACTCCCCATGATGCCTGAAAAATAAATGGTACACAGCATATGAAAAATGTAATACTTATCGGTGTGTCAGTAGAATATTATTGTTTCATAAGGCATCATCATTGCAAATCTAATCACAATATATAACATAATATAGAGGATATATCAATATATTCATGTGCATTATATGCATGTACATCTTGGTAATTACACTCAGCAGTCATGGCTTGGATTATTTGGTTCTCCTGGGACTTTATAGAGCTGATGGCACCATTCAACTCAATAGTTGCAATCTGAGTAGTTCTGCCTTCAGACATGCATTGATTGTGGAGTGGAGGAAAGAGAATCAGCTGATGAGGAGGCAGACTGGAGCTTGTCTGCTGGGCCTCAGACTCACCTTCAATGGGGACCAGAACGACTCGCGTGTGGTCGTATGCTATGACGTTGGCGTAACGGTTCTTGGGCTTGTTGACCTCCAGGTTGGAGTGCTCCCATGTGAACTGCTGGCCAGGATCGACCGACTGGAGAAATCAACAGAAAAGAAAAGAGTAAACAAACTCTAAACTGGAAATTTAGATATTGAATTTCAGGATGGTCAAGTAAAGAAGCAAAAGGATTCCCTAAATGCAACGCAAAAAAAAAATCATTCTACAGCATGCAGACATATATTCCATTCCTCAAGAGAAACCACCAAAGAGACTATTATTCCAGGATTACGGAGGATCAGTATTTTTGCACTGACATAAAGTAGTATTAAGATCAATAAAATGTAGCATTCTTAAACATGCTCTGTGAGCGTGATTCTTCAGCAGGCCCAATTAAGAGTGGATTAGCGGCGTGGCCAGCGTGCTGGAGAGAGAGAGGGAGAGAGAGACGGAGAGAGAGAGAGAGAGAGAGAGAGAGCTAGAGCTGCTGCGTCTGAAGGTGACCTTGCCAAAGGCCAGCCTCTCGCTTACTCACCTCGTACTCCTGGGAGAGCCTGAGGTTGTCGTTGGCCTTCAGCAGCTCCGTGTGCTCTGCCAGGTCGGAGATGGGGATGGGGGGGTGACTCATCATACCTGTGCAAGGGGGGTACCGGTTTTGGGAGGGGGGTGAGGGTGGAGGGGGGACAGGTCATCCAAGGGTGGGGAAGAGAGAGGGGGAAAAGGAGAATAATTTAAAGGCCAACCTTCCCAAACAACAGACGAAGAGAGAAAGAGAGAGAGAGAGAAAAAAAACACCCTTGAGTGGAGCGCAGTCATGAGAAACATCTGAGTTAGTCAGAGATGCGGAGGGGCCCGGTGCTTCGCCGCGCTGTGGGTGGGATTCTTTTTATTTATTTCTTTATTTCCGCCGTCTCTGCCGACAGATTTAGACTGCAGGCAGGTGTGATCTTGCAGCTTTTTCTGACTCATAATGACTGAGCTCCCGCGAGGCAGGCGTCCCTTTGAATCCCCGGACCCGCAGAGCGGCGGGGGAAACGTTGCGGGAGCGCAGCGCCTCTCTGCGACGACGAAGCCCAGATTCCTGCTAAATGACGTCAGCTGCCCCTCAGCTGGAAGCTGCGGTAATTGCCGCCCTCTTGCAGAGGTAGGGGGCACTTGTGCCTGGAGCCTGACTGTCACACTCGTACCCTGGGGCCATGGTTTAGGCTTGCCAATTGTAGTATTGTGCACTTCTGCCCAGTATTAATTAATGGGGGGAGGGCAAACAATAAAGGTCATCCTTCATAAATAAGGCAAAGTGACTGCGATCCTGCTAGCATGCTTGCTTTAGCTGTTTGCCTCAGCAGTTTTTTCTCAGGGGCTACAAGCTGGTGAAGGGGAGCCAACTGACCTGAAAGGTCTTACTTCATTTTCTGTGACATGTTCCTTGGGGCTACAAGGTCATGCACCCTCTCCATGCATAGTGTGTGTGTGTGTCTATGTAGGGCATATGTGTGTGTGTGTGTGTGTGTGTGTGTGTGTGTGTGTGTGTGTGTGTGTGTGTGTGTGTGTGTGTGTGTGTGTGTGTGTGTGTGTGTGTGTGTGTGCGCGTGTGCGTGTGTGTGCGTGCGTGCGTGCGTGTGTGTGTGTGTGTGTGTTTGTTTGATAGTGTGTGTGTGTGTGTGTGTGTGTGTGTGATAGTGTGTGTGTGTGTGTGTGTGTGTGTGTGTGTGTGTGTGTGTGAGAGAGTAGAGAGAGAGAGAGAGAGAGAGAGAGAGAGAGAGAGAGAGAGAGAGAGAGAGAGAGAGAGAGAGAGAGAGAGAGAGAGAGAGAGAGAGAGAGAAAGACAGAGAGAGAGAGAGAGAGAGATACATGCCTGGAGTCTGGAAGTTGATCCGTCTCATCTCCACTGGATCAGTAGGATGGTGTGCCATCATCTCAGCATTGTTCAACAAGCACTTTGTGCCCGGCTCGGAATCTTTTCGTTTGCTAACACCATAAAAGGAAAAAAGTACATTACCACATAAAGAATCAACAGAAGAAGAAAAAAAACAGAGTTTGTGATAATTAAAAGGAAGCCTATGAATAGAAGTGTCTACATTTAAATATTAAGATCTGTGCGATCTGGGCGAATAACAATGAGTGTCTCTAATCTCTAATCACTAATTAGAGGCCATCTTAGTTTCTTACCTGTCAGGTTTACTGCTCCAGGACAAATAGGCAGGCAGAGGAGGATGTGTAAATAAAGAATGAGGTAAAAAGAGACAGAGAGCAGACACCAAAGAGTGGGAGGCAGAGAGAGAGGAGTGAGAGATAGAGTTAGAAGAGGGAGGGGTGGTGAAGGATGACCAAGGGAGAGGAGAAAAAAAAAAAGTAGAAGAGAGAAAGAGAGATCAATATTTTGCATTTGTATGCACAGGCTACATGACACCCCCTTGCAGATAGCAGCACTCTTCATTGGGGACAGTTTAATGCTAACCCTCCAGGGGACAACAGTGTTCCGGGCTAAATGGAGAGGGGGGCCAGGAAATATCAGGCCCAAGGGCGGATTTATCTGCCAACAAGAGGCTGATACATCCCGCTGCAATGGCTGCTCTTACACCAAGGTCACACCATCAATTTGGCTGCTAGAAATCTCTTATGCAGAGACATGCTCTCTTCAAAATGGCCGCCAGCCGAGGCACAGTGGGAACCCTGGGCTCCTTGAGCAATATTAATTGTTCCAACCCCATACATTTCATGCAAGGGAGAAAGAAGAGGGACAAACACAACGACACACGCAGCGCTTTAATCTGTCTGGGATGGGCTGGGCTGGACTCCCCCTAGCAGCAGTACCCAATGCTATACTTGAGTGACAGTGAGTGACTAAACTGCTCTATCAATTAGCCGGCACTCACTTCTTGTAGAGGAGGATGGCGATGACGATGCAAATGATGAAGACCACGGCGAGGACTGGGCCCACGACCCAGATGAGCCCGTCGCTGGCGTCCAGAGGCTGAGGGTCGGAGTCTGGAGCCATCACATGCTCAGAGTATTCACTGGCCACAAACATCTTCTGAAGGCACAAAGGCAAAACATGATGTTCAACTCTAATTAAAAATGGTACAGCCTCTGCATAGTGCAGCCCTCAGTTTATAGGGGTAATTCAAAGACTTTAATGGGGTAGTTCAAACACTGTGGAGATTAATGTATTAAAAGTGCTCTAAACATTATTTGAAAATACATTTGAATGGATTAGTTTACTGTGTAATGAAAGAGTTTTCCAAATCAATTATTTTGATTTTCTAGTTTATAACATTTTTTAATTTACAATTTTCTTTTTTCAAGGATGACTTGACACAGCATAGCATGACCTGTTGGAACAGTTGTTCAAGTTACTCTCTGTTTTGTCAACAATCTTGTTTGAGCTCCTATCAATGACATCAAATCGCTCCAATTTGATTCTGTCTCTCAAATGAAAAAAGCTCTGTCATCAACCTGCTCTCTCATCTCTAATTTGCTTACGCTTCTGCTTACCGAAAATAAACATGCTCCCTACCTTGCCCTGTCTTGTCGCTCTCCCTTATCTTAACTCAATTTGCTGCTGTCGACAGAAAATGGCTGAGTGAGATGTAGCATACATGACTCCAGTGGGAGGTCCCTTTTCTCACACTCTTACCCCAGTGGTGTCATTGAGCTCGGCCAGGATAAAGAAGACATACTCCTGGCCCGCCTCCAGGGCGCGGTTCTCAAAGCCGCCATATTCCAGCTGGTCTCCAAGAGTGAAGAAGGCCGGCAGGGTGGCGGGGGAGAAGCGGGCAGTGATGTAGGCCCGTCGGAGGTCCACCTGCCTCTGGCGCGGGTCCAGCTGCTTCTGACTGATGTCCTTCAGCAGCTGAGGAGCAGGGAAGACACAATAGCACACAGTTTCATATAACAGCCACATGTCACGCATTTACACACCTGTCAGACCTGACGGTTGTGATCAAATTAAGATAAAGCAATATACTGCAGTGCCTCAGATGGCTTCACTAGCAATAAAAATAACATTCATAGACTATTATATAGTCAGTGCAGTGGTGGTGAAATAAGAGGTGGGGAAACTATGAATTTTGTAATCACTGCAAAATGGATGGAAATATGCAGTATCAGATGTTTAATAAGGCATGCAGAACATGTATTATGATGCAAGATTATTGCTGTGGTATTAAATTTTAGATTTGGCAAATGTTCTAAGTTGTATGTGATGTATAAACACTATTTCTGATTTATAGCATTTATAAACATTATGTTATTAAAAACATTTGTGCCCCCACCTCCATTATTTTCATTCTGCATGAAAATATACAGTATCTTATTTTATTTTTTTGCCTATTTATTAAAGCTGCCACTACAGTAGCGGTTGATTTTCTAAGAAAAAAAATAATTAGAGAATTGCCATGGACCAAACATCCAAATGTCCAAAAACGCACTATACTATCATTTGACTGTAGGCTTGAGGCTACTTGACTAAAACATGAGGCTAGCAACTGAGTTTTGGCTATTTGCTATTTCGACAATTAGACTACTGAATTTCTTTATAAACAAAATCATGTTGCCTAATCATTTGTTTGTATTTGCAGCATCATCAACCTATATACACTTGGCTAGTTTACAGTGGTTCATATCCATAACGACTGTGGAAGTTAAAACCTGACACCACAGTTCACATCAAAATCAAAGAGCCAATGGCAAGTGAAAAACATCTGTAAAACTTGTCATTAAATACACAGACAGTATTAAAGAAATATCTCTCTTTTTAGACTCTGATCATTAGTAGAGGAGAAGAGAGGAGAGATGGAACAAGCTGAGGTGAGAAACCCTGAGCAGACCCAAGCGAATAAAAAACACAGGTCCTGATTAGTGTCTCCTGATGGAATGTAAAAAAAAAAGGGCCGAGCCAATAATGAACACAGTATTGCATGCTGGGTCACTAACAGCGAGCTGAGCCCACAGAGTAATGAGGGGGAAGGAAGGGAGAAAGAATGCCCAGAGTAAGGGCAAAGAATAAGAGAAAGGAAAGAAAAACAACAAGACAGAGAGAGAGAGAGAGAGAGAGAGAGAGAGAGAGAGAGAGAGAGAGAGAGAGAAATAGAGAAAGAAAGAGTGAAAGAAATGCAACACAGTTTGCATGTATTTCTTTTCCGTTGAGAGTAGGGAAATAGTCACAGGTCGATCTGTACAGGATAAGCATTGATTTATGTCTTGTGTACAGCATGCGTGTGATGTCAGTTTTCACACCTCGGCATTACCCTGATATATTACCTGCTGAGACTGTAAAAAGAAAGCACTGAGATCCTGTTTTATTAAATTTCTCCTATTTAACTGGCTCACTTTAACACCTTGCTCTAAGACAGGATGTTTGGAGCAGCTCCCTGCCTGACTGTGAGCAAAACGAATGTCTACAAGAGCTGTTTACACTAGTTTAGATCCATCAGCATCTCTCTGTGGTCGCTGAGACTTCTCTCGAGCCCAAGCTGTCTCCTGAGAAGGCGACCAAGGAGCCAACACCCACACTCAAGCTCTATGGCAACTGTTGCCATGGCGCTCACCTCCTCCAGGTCCATGTCATCAGGGTTCTTCAGTCGACCGAGTTTTCCACGAGCTCTCTTGAGAGGAACTACCACCACATAAATGTTTCTGGAAATACAAACAATAAAGGCTCCCTTTATTTGTGCTGCATACTAGCAAACAACAACTTACTGCTTGACTGACATCAAAATTACAGTTTTCCTTGGTAAAAAATATCCTGTTGTGCCAAAGGCAACAAAAACAAACAAACAGTTCGATAAATACACAGATGGATGGATAAATAAGTGGAAAAAATAAATACAGTGATCCAAAAACAAAACGCATTTCGCATCTAAACATAGGCAAGGCATTCAATCAAGCAAGAGCTACTGTATTGTAAGTGGCAATTTAAGTCTCTGACTTTATTCCGATTATCTTACATGATGGATCGTCTTAACAGAGCTAATGAATAACTAACTGTGTCAACAAAGCCGAGTTAATGGTGTAGCACTGATGTTTGTGAAAATGAACTTAAAAATGGAGTTATAAATCATCTGTCATGTTCTATACAACTGGCAGATGATGAATTGTGTCATACTAAATAGGACAACTATAACTGCATTGACACACACACACAAAAAAATCATAGAACTACCTGTCTATGGATATTATACTAATAAGCTTTGAATCAGTGTAGCACAAGTCTAACAGAAATGCTATTTTCTGACTGTGTGGCAGGCAGGTGTGCCACGGCCTGTAGCTGGGGAAATCAATTTCGTCTAGCCATTATTGTACTATGAAAAGCCTCAATATCCTTGTCAACCATAAATGACAGAAATAGCTGAATGAAATGCAAAGGAACAGCACACCCCTTTACAACAAAGAAGCGTGTAGGTCATTGGACCTCACTGCTATTAGGTAAATGTTTCAAAAGTGGGATAGGCCTCAGTGGAGTAGGCAATGAAATAACTCTTTGTTACTGTAAGAGCCTTTGTCTGATCTATTAGATCTATACCTGGGAATAAATCAATGGCTGGCTACTGTGCATCACATACAGTACAGTTAGTGAAGGGATAGAAATGAGGAACTCTGCACCCCTCTGTGCAACGCTCACTACACCCCTGATCACATATTATCATCTACCTCAATGCGCGTGTGTGTGTGTATGAGTGTGTGTGTTTTGTGATTGAGTGTTTGTGTGTGTGTGTGTGTGTGTGTGTGTGTGTGTGTGTGTGTGTGTGTGTGTGTGTGTGTGTGTGTGTGTGTGTGTGTGTGTGTGTGTGATGTATGCGAACAGTGTGTGTGTGTAGTGTGTGTGTGTGTGTGTGTGTGTGTGTGTGTGTGTGTGTGTGTGTGTGTGTGTGTTTTGATGTGTGTAGTTGTTTCCGCACCTGATATTATTGTGGGTGTCCATAGGGGGCAGTATGATTGTGATGGTGGTCTCTGTCTCGCGACTGCGGTCCACCTCAGGGCGTCTGATCTGGATGGGGGGGGAGGTCTTGGCAGGGATGCGGTGCCTTAGGCCCCCCATGTTGCCTTCGGGGCTGGTGATTTTGAAGTCATAGCTGGTGTCGGGCGTCAGGTTAGCGATCACAGCCTTCCTTTGACGGGCGTCCACCTCCATCCTGTTTCTGTTGTACTCCACCTGTAGGAGAGGAGAGGAATACAGAGAGAAAGAGAGAGAGAGAGAGAGAGAGAGAGAGAGAAAGAGAGAGAGAGAAAGAGAGAGAGAGAGAGAGAGAGAGAGAGAGAGAGAGAGAGAGAGAGAGAGAGAGAGAGAAAGAGAGAGAGAGAAAGAGGGAGGAAAAGAAACGACATCCATATATTCATGAGTTCTCTCCTACACGATGCTAACAAAGCCAGCCAAATGAATGCGGAGAGCGTGGCTGTGGTTGTAAATCACTCACAGTGAAGCGGTACGGAGAGCTGCTCTCTGGAAACTCCCACGTCAACAGCACACTCGTCTTGGTTGCCAGGTTCACCGAGAAATTCCTCGGGACATCTGCAATAACAACACAATAAACAGCTCATCACTGTCTGGCCCGAATACCGCCGGCCATCCAGTGACCGACGTGGCAACAACAGCAGTAGCAGCAGCAGCAGTAGCAGGAGCACCCTGGGAGTATTGGCTGTGGAAGCAGAGAGGGGAGAGGAAGGGGTTAACTTCAACAACACATGTCGGCTTCCTACTCCTCCCCCAGGTGGGACCCCAGACGACAGGAGGGGAGCGTTTGCTGAGGGCCGCAACAGAGAGAGGGTTATATAAGATGCCAGTCTGACAGGTGCGCGTGCTGGAGATGGATGCCAGAGCGGCACATATGCCACTGCTGGGCCAGGCTCACAACTCCAGTGAGATCTGACCCAGTTCAGCCCCGTCTATTATGGAGGGTGGTTCTGAAAATGGGTTTTGAAAGAGGGGGTAACAAACACACACACACACACACACACACACATACACAAACAATGCACAAAAGACACAAACACAAACACACATGGTCACACAGAAGTGAAGTGTTTCAGGGGAAATAAATGAAATAAAATCAAATAAAAACCAGGTGCGCCTCAACATCCTTGAAAAGGGTGTGTACGTGTGTGCGTGTGTGTCTGTGTGTGTGTGTGTCTGTGGCTTTGTGTCAGTATGTTTGTGCATTTGTGCCTGGGTGTGAGTTGCAGGAAAGTGCCAAAGAAAATAAACGAGGCCAATTCCCAGGTAAGTGAAAAACTGGGGGAAGAGAAGAGGCAGAGCGAGGAGAACCTACATACCTCTGGATACCCACCTGTAGTCCTGCCTGTAGCGCACGTGATCTGACTGAACTGGACTGGGCTAAATCTAAATCTCACCTACCTCACAGGATGGCAGCCACAGTGGGACTCCCACTGACTGCTCTACCAGGGAGTGTGTCACACATCCCAGCCACCTATAGTGAGTGTGTGTGTGTGTGTGTGTGTGTGTGTGTGTGTGTGTGTGTGTGTGTGTGTGTGTGTGTGTGTGTGTGTGTGTGTCGGTGTATGTGTGTGTGTTGGTGTGTGTGTGTGTGTGTGGTGTGTGTGTGTGTGGTGTGTGTGTGTGTGTGTGTGTGTGTGTGTGTGTGTGTGTGTGTGTGTGTGTGTGTGTGTGTGTGTGTGTGTGTGCAGGCTTGCTCCCTTCCCCCCTGACGTGAGTGCTCCATCTGCAGCATCACTTTAGTGTGAGGTGGTGCCATAGTGGGGGTGCAGAGGGATTCAAGGAGAGGCGAGAGGGGGGGGCACAGGTGACATGTGGAGGTGAGCGTGATTGGATTGGTGGTGTTGGAGGAGGGGGGGGGTGGGGGGTTGGGGGGGGCGGATGTTCGGATTGGATCACATCGGATCGGGTCAGGTAGGTCAGGTCAGGTGGTGACTCTCGGGCTTCCAACATCCCAATCCCGTGCAGCACGACAGGCACATCCTCCTCCCAGCCCAGAGTCCTACCTGTCTCGAAGGCCACTGTGCGATAGAGAGCCTGGGGACCAAAGGGCCCGGCCCCGGCTTTTGTGTGCGCCCGCATTCTCACGTGGTAGGCAGTGTCCGGGTTCAACCCGATGACGGTGTAGGAGTTCTCCTCGGCCGGCACGGAGACCAGCCGGGGCGGGAGGCTGCCGTTGGCCTCCCCGTACGCCAGCGTGTAGCTGGTCAGAGCGCCGTTGCACTCGGCCGGGTCGGGGGGCTTCCACGAGATCAAGAGGGTGCAACAGGTGGCGTTATTGGGCCTGGTCAGAAAAGGGTAACCCGTGGGTGGGTACTCCGGAACGCTAATCTCCTGCTGGGTCTCTCTCCCGTAGCCCGAGCTGCCCTTGGCGGCCAGAGCGAAGATGTACGTGGCCCCTGGGAGCGCGCCGCTCAGCATGTACTGCCTCTGCTGGGCTGGGAGATCCAGGGCGGTCAGCTGGCTCTCGGACTCGTTCTTCAGGCTGTAGCGCATCCGGAAGCCCAGCACGGCTGGGGCAGGGGGGGAGGGGGACTTGGATGCAGGATCAGTGCCAGAGCCGGAGCCAGAGGCAGGGGGAGGCTGGGGCTGGGGCTGGGGCTGCCACTGCACTGAGATGGAGGTCTGCTCCTCCACACTAAGAGATAGCACAGGGGGCTCAGGATCTGCACAAATATACAAACACAAACACACAGACAAATACATTTTAATACTTTTATTTGGATCTAAACACAAGGAAATTCTTCTATCCAAAATTCTATCCATTGCTATGCACACACATACACGCACACATTATCATGATGAAATAACATTTAACCACCTCAAAATTATGAAATTATAATCATCAAACAGGGTAAAATCATCTGAGGGAACAATGGCTTTAAAGATTTAAGAAAGGTCCTTATATTTCACAATTGCTTTATGTGTGTGCCTGTGCGAGTGTGTGTGTGTGTGTGTGTGTGTGTGTGTGTGTGTGTGTGTGTGTGGGTGGGTGGATGTGCGTGTGTGTGAGATTGTAATTAGCTAACAGAATAAAATTGTATTTTCTGATGAGAATAGATAACAGGTGTAAGCTCCCTCTAACAAGAGGTCCTTAGGATTTCCCTTTTTGTTTCAGGCAAGCGTAGCATTATTATCTCTTATTGAAAAAAATAAGTCCACTAACAGACTAAATGCTGCTGCCATAGTTCAAATTGAAATCAAACCACTGCACAGTAAATGGATAAGAGCACTCTCTCTCCCTCTCTCTCACACACACATACACACACACACACACACACACACACACACACACACACACACACACACACACACACAGTGACCCACACACACACTCACAAACACACAAACACACACAGAGACCCACACACACACTCACAAACACACACACACACACAGAGACCCACACAAACACACACACACACACACACACACACACACACACACACACACACACAAACACACAGAGAGAGAGACCCACACACACTCATGCCGCATCATTAGGCATTTCAGACCCCAGTGACTCACTGCATTTATATCACGAGGCATTTCAGCAGGCATCTACCAGGAAAACCACCAACTCTACATTTCTTGTCAAGTGGAAGCACTTTGACTTCAGAAAGTAGCAGAGATGAAAAGAAACCTAAAAAGAAAACTCGCAATTTCTCCTCATCTAACTCTTTTTTGCCCTCCCTCCCCCACTCCTCCCCTCTCTCTCTCTTTCTCTCTCTCTTTTCTGTATTTGGTGGGCCAGGGTGATGATGAATCATGAGTCTCTGGCACAGATATGGCTGTGTACATACATGTGGCTTTGGTCTGCACCATCTGTGGCATACTGCGCGCGCCGTCCCCCTTCGTGGTGTACGCTGCCACGGTGATAGAGTATGAAGTGTCAGGCAGCAGACCACCAATGATCATTTCCTGCCAACAAAAAGAGAGGGAGATGAGTGAGAATGTGAGAAGAATGAGAGAGACATGCAGAAATAGACAGAGAGAGAGATTAACTTCCTATTTTAACACTGTACTGCATTCTATTCTTCCACATCGAGGAAAAGTAAGGCAGAGAGAGAGAGCGAGAGTGACATATTTATCTTCCGACTTTTCATCTCATGCAAATAGAAAAATATCTCTTTAGAATATCGCTCTCCCTCCCTCTAACTCCCCCCCAACCCCACCCCCACCCCCTGTCTCCTGCTGTGTTTGTGTGCAGTCTCTGGACTGTACTACTGTGGCCAGGGCATTTAGCACTGTCTAAACCTCTCTGTCACATCTTTCAGGTTGGCTTCCTTTAATGAACCTCCGTTTCTATGGAGTTGTGTGTGGTGAAAAAAAAAAAAAAGAAAGAGAAAAGCCTGCTTGTTCATGATGGTATCTACTGTGACACGATGTGAAGTGGCACATTGCTGAAAGGGACAGACAGCACGAGCTCGCAGGATAACAGCAGGCTTTTATAACCAGGTTTATGCAACACCAATGTGTTGGGCGCAGATTTCTGTACTCACATATTCAGCAGAATCATCCGTTTCCCACTACACCCCACAAACAGGAAAGCAGAGAAGGAGAGGGAGGGAGGAAAGGGAGGGAGGGAAGGAAGAGAAAGAGAGAGAGAGAGGGAAGGAGAGAAAAAGTGAGAGAGAGAGAGAGAGAGAGAGAGAGAGAGAGAGAGAGAGAGAGAGAGGAGGATGAGTCAGGAACAGAGGGAGAGTGGGTGGAAGAGGCAAGCAAGGGTGAGAGATGAAACAAACAAAAAAAATCCTGAGAAACTGCAAATGTGGACGAGCACAAACTAATAATCTTATTCAAGGCACTCACATTCAGACTTCCACTAAACTTTTTTCTTGTTTTGCAATCAGTTATTCCAATTACTGTATGTCTTAAACTACTGTAGTCCCAGCAGGTCCCCAGCTAACCGCTGGAAATATTTAAATTTTACATGATTCATATCAATCTTTGATGTCTTGACCATTACTTTTAAATCACATCTACCATGTTCAATCAAGATCATCCTGAACAACCGACACCATCCAACTGATGATAAAATGCATCTTGCAGAAAAAAACTGCATGAGAAGCCTTTAACATAAGGTTAACAACGCTTTAGGCTTTTTGGCAACACAGCAAAGGTACACAGTCATCAAAGGGGTTCTGTGAGAGGTGTAATTTTCATCACAGGGTTTTAGTGGGAGGTGTAGTTTGCTGGCAGAAGGTGAGGCCCTCACCTGGGAGTCGTCCAGCACAATGTCTCTGATGCGCGGCAGGCTGCGTGACGCCCCATCCTGCTCGCGGGCGTAGTAGACCTGGTAACCCCGCACCTGGCCATTCTGCTTCTCGGGCACCACCGAGCGCCACCTGACCTGGATGGCGGTTGAGTTCAGCGTTTGCACCTCCACTTGTCTAGGGGGCGCCCCAGGCACTGGGATAGACGGGGACAGGGCAGCAGTTTAGACAGACACCAAAGGCCTCCACACGCTCTTCTCCTCCCCCTCCTCCTCCCCCTCTTCCTGCAGACTGCACACTGCACATTTGTGACATTTTACTGGGCCGGATGGTAAATAATTTAGCAGTCTTGTCCAATTTAAGCTCGCCGAGATAATATAAAAAGGGTACAAAGCTGACAATGAGGAAGGTGCTAAAAAAAAATAGTTCCCCACTGACAAAAGTGAGAAAATGCTCCTGTTAAAAAAAACAAAAGGGAGTTCTGGCTAAAAAACTGAAAATCTTTTTCCTACTCATGTGGGAGGGATAGCTCAGCTTTAATTATTCTTTCAGTGTGTGACCACATATTCTACAAGAAACTCTTTATGGAAAACCATTTCCTACCTATCTGATACATTTGCACCGACTACATTAGCAACAATTTTTTATCTCTTTTTTTTCTCCCTTCGGGAGGTCCCTATAGACCTGTAGAACAGCACAGGAAATAATTCTCTTCCATTTTAAGATAATACATCTCTCTCAAGCATTCAGCTCACAAGGTGGCCACAGATAGATAAGCCGTAGGAAATACATGATAAAACTACCCCCCACCACCCCCTAGGTTGAAAAAGCAATTATTCCTTCTCACCTAATATTCACAACCTGTTATATAAATGATGACACCATATGCTTTCAAATCCAAGTCTGAATGCGCTATCAAGCGAAAAGAAAAAGAATTTGGCTTTGTTGTGTCTCTTGGTTATCAACAACTTGCAATTCACATTTACGCTCTATCACTTAAGGGCTAGACAGACTGTCAATAGCCTACAGAGAATCTCCATGGTCTTGACATAGATTGTGTTTTATGATTTCCTGGTGAAAATAAATGATTCATTGTCATCATTATGGCTCTTGATTCAGTTAGTAATGATCAGACAAACAAGGCCATGAAGACTGAGAGGGGTTTTTTTGGAGAGAAAGCTTACATTATTTTCTTAAGTCACTCACTTCATTGTTTCATCGATTGCTGGATACACATTGTCCCAAGTTCCCACTTAACTCTGCATTCTTAGTTCTGACCTGAAAAGACCTTGGCTTTTGTTCATCTTTGTCTTTCATTATATATTTTTTTTAATCTAAGCTTTTGTTTTTACCACATTACTTCCAATTTTCAGTGCACTGCTAATGTAATCTCTAATGTAGTACTTATAAGGAAATCGATTCAGAGAGCCATTTAAGGGGGGTTTGAAAGAGGCTGTAAATCAGAGTGGGGTCGTACCATCCTCATCAGTCCGGCACTCCTGCGACGAGCTCTGTGGACCGGAGCCCTCGGACGTAAAGCCAGCTACGGAGACGCGGTAGCGCGTCCACTTGCGCAGCCCGCCCAGCAGGATCTGCAGGGGCTCGGTCGGCCCCACGCGCTGGGTCCTCTCCGGCTCGGGCTCCGGCTCTAGCCCGCTGGCCAGGGGCCGGTAGAGGATCTCGTAGCCCTCCAGGTCCACGTTGCGCCCCTCTTCCGGGGGAGCGCGCCAACTTACCCGTAAGGAGGAAGAGCCGACGGGAGAGCATTCCACCCCACGGGGGGGGAAAGAGGGTTCTGAGTGTTGTGGACGGAAGGTGAGAGGGACAGAGAGAAAGGGAATCAAGATAGAAAGAAAGAAAGAAAGAAAAAGGACGGAAGAAAGAAAAAGGACGGAAGAAAGAAAAGGAGAAAGAAAGAAAGGAAGGAAGGAAGCAAAATGGGAAACAAAGGAAGATGGGGGGAAAGGAAGGCATAGAAAGAACGTAGGAGGAACAAGAGGGTGAAAGACAGAAACACAAATAAAAGGTGGCAGAGGTGCATGTGTGTGTGTATGTGTTTGTGGGGTGAGAAAAATGCAAAAATCAAAAGAACCACAAATTTAAGACAAGCAAAAAATCCAAACAAACGCCAGCGCTGGAGCGCTGGATTAAGATGAATGTAAAACAGGCAAAGATTACGCTAACGTGAACACAAAAGGGTAATAAATGAACCAGCAATGCGAAAAGCTTGGACACTAGTGATGGATGGCGATGCATGGACTTGTCATAATGGTGATCAATAGAACCAGTCTATCATCAAGGTATCCCCTCTGTCTGCAAGTGACAGGTCATGATGCCGTATTGACAGGGAGGGGAGGGGTGGGTGGGGGTGGTGGAGGGGGTAAAGCTCCCAAACAGCCTGCATAATCACAACACACAGGGCTGTGAAATAGATTGCAGGGTGTCCAGCCGGGCCCACTGCAGCACACAGTGAGTGATTGATGGATTTAGAGCTGGAGTTAAGATAAGGCCTCCAGCACAGACTGCCAGCGAAACCTGAGCTGCACGCAGGCTTCCGGAGAGCCTGCATTAGTAAAGGCCAATTTCCTCTTCAAATGACTGAATGTCACCGGGGAAATGGGCGTATTTATGTCAGAACTTCTTACGTCTTCTAGGTATGTGTTTGAGGAAGGTCTTTTGCCAACCCATGTTTGTTACAAATACTGAAACATTTAAAAGCTGATACTGTAATGGTGATGCTACAAGTAAGACTGAAAAATCACCTCAGAAATGAGTGGCCAGGATTCAGATAAGAAACAGTCATTGACTGCGATACATGGACATGACTATTCTGATATTATTCCATATCATGACCATATTCTGAATATATGACAATATTACAATTTACAGCACCTAAGCAAATTAAATTTAACACTTTGAAAATAACTGCTGCCTTTTGTGCTATTATAATAAAAAATGAAAACACGATTACATGATTATCAGTGCAAGGCACTTTAATGCACTTACACAAAATATTAGTTTAGAATAGAGTTTAGAATAATGAAATGCTAAAATGCTTTGAACCAAATAAAGAAGAAATGGTGAACATAATTGTAAATTAAATGAAATTGGATGTTACGAATAAATGCTTTGATGATGAAAATATTGTACAGATATTCACAACCATATGGTTATTCCAAATACATACCTTTTAATTCCTTTGATAACAGACTTTCTTACTACAAACAACTACACAAACACACATGCATATAGACACACGCGCACGCCTACACAAATCCACCCACACACCCACACACACACATACAGACAGACAGAGAATCCAAACCCTTTCCTCATTCATGTGATCCCTCAAATTATGTATTCAGTAGCATAAAATGTAGTTCAAATAAAACGATAATCGGGCCAAGGCAACTAATTTGAGGCTTTGGACAACTGATTGAGACCAAGAGTGAATAAGCAGTGTGGACTAGAGCAAGCGCTTGCGGGCATCCAGCCAGAGAAGATGGTGTGACTTATTAAAAATAATAGGCTGTCTGAATCCGGCTCTCATAATAATCAATGTGACTGATAACAGCATGTGACTCAGCGGCCCCAGTAACTTGTACATTACACCCCATCGCTGCCTTCCTCTGCAGTGGGTGCACGTGCAAAACATGTAACACCATAATTAAATCTGACGCTCAAATAATTCAATTATCAAAGACGACAAGTCACACTTAAGTAATGACAGTGCGTAATTGCCCGCTCCTAGAGCGCAATCTCTGCCTCTGTCACTCTCGCTGGGAGTGGCTGCAACTTGGGAAGACATGGTGGTGGTGGACATGGAGGAGGCAGGCAGTGTGGGTGGGACTAGACAACGCACCAGCCTTGAGAATCAGGGGGAATCAGGGGCCTTTGTCTTTTGTCTGTGTCATGAATGAAAGTATTTGTTGAAAGAACTGAGAATTCATTCAAAAGATGCTACTAGGACGTCATATGAAAATACATTATGAGATGTTTCAGTATTTCGAGGACATCAGTCCATGTCTACATATTTACCCTGTCTATGCGTGTGTGTGTGTGTGTGTGTGTGTGTGTGTGTGTGTGTATCCTATGCCTTCAAAAATGAAGCTTATGAAGATAAAGAACTCATATGTAGGGCAAACTAAAAAGAAGTGCTACTCCAAATTCCCAAAGTTAACTTGGACACTTAGGGCATTAACACTAAACTGTTAAGCAGCTTACATCAAAGAGAAAAGAGAAGGGATCCACTCCATGGTGTGTGATTTAGCAGCTTGCAGCATTGCTGTCTAACAGTTCTTTGGATTTCCTAAATGCTCCTGATTATAATCCAGGCTCTGAGGCACAGCATATCACCTTTGTGCTCACCATGAAAAATAGGCCATATTGTATTTTATAATGTTTTGTGAAAATTATGGAGAATAAGATATTATTGGTGAATGGTGGCAACAAGGGGGGGTTGGGGGCTTCGAGGCAACTGGGATGACAACAAGGCTTTTTGAGTGCCTGCACCTTCGGCGCTGAAGATAAAACTTCAATAGCTTTAGGGCTGCAATCACAATATATGACAAAGGCATCGTAAGTGCCTGAAATGAATTCTGCGCAGTGAAATGGTATTCTTATCAGAGGCCATTCCTGTTCAATCTGTTTGCCACCCAAGTGTGTCTGCATTGTTCTCCCCAGCAGAATAGTAGACAGTAGAGGGAAAAAAAGGGTTTGGAGATCTCTGATATCGGAGCACTCACACCAGGCTATCAGTCTGTATTGTGTAGCATCGCCCAAGAGGCCATCAATCTGCAAGTCAATTAATCAATCAAGCAGCCCATGACGCGCGCACACACACACACACACACACACGCACGCACACACACGCACGCACACACACACGCACGCACACACACACGCACGCACACACACACACGCACACACATACACATGTACCCTCTCTCCTTTTTCTCTCTCTCTCTTCCTCTCTTTGACACACATAGATCCACGCGCTAACAATCACACACAAAATCATTTGAAGAAAGCATGCGTGTCTAGATGTGTTTACTAGTACTACACACATGCAGTGCATTGCAAGGCAGGGGAAGCTGGGGATTCCTCGCCAGGAAAAAAAGAAGAGAATCAGTGTGGCAGACATATCCTAGTTTTCTCTGAAACATTCAGCTTTATCTTTCAAACAGTCAAACCCCAAAGTAGCACTAAAATGATATCAGACAAATAGATAAAAATGGGGGTGGACAGGATGAAGTTTTGAAGTATGTTCTTTTGTTCTTTTCAATCTTTTAAAAAGAAAACCCATGGATATGAGACTGCCACACACTGATCCCACCATACTAAGAGGGTCTGTGTGATCAAAGAAAAGAAAATAGCCTTGAGGCGTGGTCTCAGTGTGTGTGTGTGTGTGTGTGTGTGTGTGTGTGTGTGTGTGTGTGTGTGTGTGTGTAGGTGGATGCCTGTCAGTGTGTGTGTGTGTGTGTGTGTGTGTGTGTGTGTGTGTGTGTGTGTGTGTGTGTGTGTGTGTGTGAGCTGAGACCTCATCCCAGCTGAGGTCTCGGCTATCACGGTAATTGCCCCCACAGTCTCAGGGAGAGCCTCACTTACCTCGGAATCGCTGCTTCTAACACCTTTTAAATTTGGTGTATCAAAGGTTTATCCCACACACGGTTGCTCGCACAGCCAAACAAGCCCTACAGTCAGCCTCCAATACACCTGACATCCTGGGCTAGACACTAGGCTGCACTGACCATTTCACTCCTCCAAGATTGAAAATGAAAAGTCAACTCAGATAGAAAATTTAGGTGATGGGGAAGAAGGCGCACTGGGGAGAAATCTCATTTGTCTTGCTGGACTTGAGTGAAAAGAGATAAATAAATAACATAAAATAAAAGTGTGTAAGGGAGGAAAGTGCTCGTGAAGAACAGGGTGTGTATAAGATAAAGGGGAAAAAAATCACATTCAGTCTGTTTGAGGCTTGATGATGATGATCAGACATGTGTTGAAAACACACAGTCTGCACCAACAGCGTCACGCACAGTTACAATTCACACACAAGGCATGAGATGTGACAGGGTATGAAGGTGGAGGATGAACGCATTGGTGGAGCAAACACACACACACACACACACACACACATACTGTACACACACTCACACACACACAGATACTGAGATGGGTCTGCATCCTGTCAGCCATTTTGTGAGCAGTGGACTTGTCCTGGTCGAAGTGATGCACGCTTCCACACAGACAGACAGACAGACAGACAGACAGACAGACAGCACACGCTGCCACTCTCACAGCAAAGACACATCAGGTGGGCGGGACCATCAAGTGAAAGGTGAGAGATCAGAAACAGCCCACACACCAGACGCACCACACAGAAGGCACAATCTCTTTGCCCGTGACCCTCAAACGGCTCCTGTTACTTTCTCCTCTTCCCTCTGTCATTTTAAATGCAACGAGCCCAAAAAGAAAAAAAAGCCCTGGAACTAGACATTGTTGGGGAGTTTATGGCAGAAACTCCATGAGACCAGCTCCAAATCGCCTACCTAAGGCTCTGAGATCAATGGCGACTAATGGAATTGGATGAGCTCAAGAGGAGCCATTTAAGGGTGCTAGGAGCGGATCAATGGCGGCTCTGCTGGTCAGAGCTCCCATATAAGCAGAAGAAGTGAGGAGACATACTGGCTTGGGCCGTCCTCTGGGTGATCTCGTTGGTGAAGGCGCCGATGCCCTGCTTGGATTTGGCCGCCAGGGAGATGGTGTACTCGGTGTTGGCGCGCAGATTCTCAATTACATAGGAGGATCTGGGCCCAAAGGTCCTCTTCTCCTAAAAAAGGTAGAAATAAAAACAATGTTTAAATGTGAGTTATGACTCACACAGGGAAGCTTGCCAGTGAAGAGGTCAAAATAAGCACAAAGTAAAAAAAAAAAAACACTCAGACCTAGATTATTTATTCATTCACAATTCAATTTTTTATTGAGTTTTTTTCCATACATTTTATAGTTCTACAGTACTTCGATAAAAAAGTACATAGATAAAATGTATGTTGAAGAAATCACTTAAAAAATCATATACACTGCAAGGAACCTAATACCTAAACTAGAGACGGACAACTAGAGCTAAATCAATGTCCCTTTTTATCTTCTAACCTGCATTTTTATGTGTTTAATTATATGCTGTGTGAAAACCAATGAAAGCCCATGAAGCATGAACAGAGTGAAGACTCACCTGATTCCCATACTTGGATTTAAACTGGAGCTCATAGCTCAAAACAGGCTCTTTGGAATAGGCAGGCTCCCAGGTTAATTCTATGCTTGTGTCGGTCAATCTGCCCACCTGGAACTTGCCTGGTTGCCCTGGAACTAAAACATAAAAGGTATTGTTACTGCTGATGTGTTTTCAGCTTGAGCTAAAACCACCATGTATTATCTTGCAGCCATTACAATGAGAGGATGCTTAATTGTTTGTGTCACTGCCCATTAATTAGTACAAGGTAGTAATTACTGAAGGCTGTTTTGACCACATGTGCCCCCTTACCTCCTGGCAAGACTTTAACATGAATGGGATCAGAGGGGGGTCCGTCCCCGACCGAGGTGAAAGCCAGCACACAGATGGTGTACGTCTCGCCGGCCGTCAGGCTCTGAATGGTGGTGATGACGCTGTCCTGCACGTTCTGGATTTGCCAGGAGCTCATGAGGGAGTCTTTGTCCCTGGTGTAGTAGACGCGGTAGCCCTTGATCTGCCCGTTGGGCTCCTCCGGCTCCTCCCAGCGCACCATCATGGTGTTGGAGGAGATGATCCGGGCGTGGACGTTCCGCGGGGGGCTGGCGGGGGCCTGCTCGGCTGTGCGTGCTTCCACTTTGCTACTGGAGGGGCCCTGGCCGATGCTGTTGAAGGCCGACACGCGGAACTCGTATTCGGTGTTGGGGTAGAGGCCGCCGATGCTGTAGCGCGTGGTGGTGATGCCCTCTACTGTCTCGTACTTACTGTCGGGACTCTTGGCACGGTATTGGATGATGTAATAGGAGACAGGGTCAGGATTCCCCGAGTCCCAGGTGATGGTGATGCTGGTGGCAGTCGTCTCGGTAACAATAGGCGTCCCTGGAGCCTTGGGCAAAGCTGCAATGGCATGAGCATGACAGAGTGACTGACAGCTGCGGAGTAGTTTTATTAAATACCAGTGCGCCAGGTGAAGGCATAAATCATTTGTTATTTTTAAGAGCTAACAGTCTACCTGAAAATGAATAGCCATATATCATCGGATGACCTTGAGTTTTTAATTATGTAAGGAATAACAGATGAGACAAGGGCTTACAGAGAAAAAATATGCACACCAAGGCAGTGATACAGTCTCAACGTATAAAATGCAACTGTGTTCATTCTCATCCATCTCATCCCAAAAAAATGCACTCATTTAGTGAACTATTACAGCCCCACTGTATTATCTGATCATAGAAGAATGTTAATAACTGAACGCCAATTCATTAGACTCCAGACATATGGACTTTCCAAATCCCAACAGATCAGCGCTTTGTCCAGAGCCCTAAGCCCATGAAGTCCAGTAATGTGGATCTGGACTGATGATAATATAGAACATGAGTGTCTGGATGTTCCAGAGGCATTTCTGACTAACTAGTTTAATTACTGTCTGCGGCTTCTGATGGTGGCTAGATTAGAAATGGGCAAATGGCCCCACAGAGGAACCAAAATAGCACATTCACCCAGGAACACACCCATGGTTTTCCCATAGTTATCGTCCAATTAAAATTCATTCCAGAAGGCAAGAAAAATGCAATTACAAACTTTAACAGGTAAATTAAATTATCAGGTAACACTGTGTTTATTTTTTTTAGCAAGGAAGCAAAGTAGTACTTTATGAGTGTTTGGTGTTAAGGGTATACTGTAATGGGTGTCATTAATTAGTTTCATGCAAAAAATTACAATAAAATGAAATAAACAAGTTTAAAACCCTGATTGCAATTCTAGCTGGAGGAATTAGAATGTAACTGATACCATTTGCAACAGTTTATGTCCTCTGCAGTACTATTGACGATGGGTACTCTTTCCTTTATTTGAGTGCAACTGTCTGGAACATTTACTCATTCATACTCAGGCATAATCATCTGAACACTCAACAGTGAGGAGCTGCTGCACTCTAATACCAATCTGTGTGTGTTTGTGTGTGTGTGTGTGCGTGCGTGCGTGCGTGCGTGTGTGTGTGTGTGTGTGTGTGCGTGCGTGCATGCGTGTTTGTGTGTGTGTGTGTGTGTGTGTGTGTGATAACCATGGCAGGCCTGAGGCCAGTTCAAGTGTCATGGGGTAGACTATGAGACATCCAAACACCGGGCCAGACAATGGCGTTCAGTTAAATTTAGCAGCTCCAGTGTTACACACGTCCTGGGGCCTCATTAATGGTGCCTGGGAAGCCAATATCCTCAGATGCCCCACAGGACCGGATCAACATGAATTAAAGGAGGCACAAATGGAGGTAAACAGTGTTATTGTTAACACTCTGAATATTGTTTGAACAATTTTTAGAGCAACGGAAAATGTCTGCAGAATATTCAAAATTATACAGTAATGTATAATTGTCTTTTGGGGGGGTTACGGCTGGCAATATCACACTGTATACTGTATGTATATATAACCCTTGCCCTCAACAATATAACCTTTCTTAACCTTCCTTATATTGTTGCTGGTATTCCAACACATTACACAAAACTACATTACACAGAACAACGTCCTGGAATTTGTCTTTGTGAGCCTACAGTAGTCTCATCACTGTTCCTTCAGATGAGCTGCAGTAAGGAGAAACTTACATTTAACGATGACCTGTGCCACGGCCTCGATCATGCCCAAGCTACTGATGGCAACACAGGTGTAGTTGGCGGATTCCCGTACGCTCTCCAGCTCTAGAACGTTCCGTCCCACTGGCATGGAATCTTCTGGGGTCAAGTCCTCTGAGTTGAGCATCCATTTGACATAGGGCATTGGCGACCCCACTGCCACGCATGTGATGTTGACACTGCCCCCTGGCATGATCTCATGGCTGGTGGGGGGGATGGTGAAACGAGGGGGCACACGGCGAACTGCAGGAGGAAACAAGATTGACAAACACAAAGAGGTAACAAAAATGTGGAATAAACACACACTTTCCACACACACACATATATACACACACACACAAATACATACTGTATAGCACAGCTAAAGAACTCCAAATACATATGCAGAGTGCTGTCTTCTGACTAACATTTCAAGAACGTATCTTCCTTGCTCTTCTGGGTGACTACCACTTCAACTGTCAAGAAATTGCACAGAAATCTAACTTAAGTTTCTCATTTTCTCTATTACTGCCGGCCTCAGATGAAGGGACGAGACCAAAAAGCAGTCTGGCGCGTTGAGAGGGACAGCGGGAGACACCGCTCGCAGGCCTCACTTTGGATGCTTCAGCTGTAATGAGCTCCCGGTACAAAGGAAAGGAGTCGACCATAATGACGGGACAAACAGAGACATTTTTCTCAGATCTGCATACTCTTTCATTGCACATAAAGAATCCAGGAGTGCTTCTAAAACCTACGGCTGTACCCCTGCTAGCACCTTGCTGCTCGCCGGCACAATGAGAAACTTAAATTAGATTTTTGTGCCTTAAGGGGCAGAATCAAGCAGATGAAGCCTTTTCAAGATCTGACATGGTTCCAATCAATAGGTGCAACTATCGATCTCACAGACATCATGCAGCGGAGGACTGCAGCTCTGCTGGAGAAAGTGTTTGAGTGTTCAGATATCTTGGCGAGAAAACGGGAGGGGTAGAGAGAGAAATGGTGCATATCTCGCATGAGTCATGAGTCGCTTGCATGCCTGGACAACCGAGGAAGTAGTGAGAGAGAGCGGGCGATAGAGAGAGAGAGAGAGAAAAAGGAACGAGATGGTCAGGGGGATACAAAAAGGACAGGTATATGGGGGCTGCCATGGGCTTCAGGTCTCGCTGAAGAAAGCCACATTCAGAGAAAATGGGCTAGTGTTGTGGGGAAAGGCTGCTGCAATGCACTCTGGGAGAGATTGCAATAAACCTGCTAATAATAATAATAATAACATTGACAAAAAGAATTAAAATAAAAACATCTTGAATGTGTAAATCCCTTCTGTTGGTGGGTGTGGTGCCTCCTACACACACCAGGATAACGGATGTAATATGATGAGGAGGAGGAGGAGGAGGAACATGAGGATGAAGGCTGAGGAACAGAAGGGACAGAGGTGTGTGCTTTATGGCATCACTGAGAAGAGGACTCGGATAGAGAAGGGACTACAGGGACAAAGATAGATAGACAGATAGAGAGATAGATGGAGAAAGAGAGAGAAAGAAAGAGAGAAAGAGAGAGAGAAAGGGGGGAGAGGGAGAGAGACTTGAGAGTGGTGAAGTTGAGAGGGATGCTGAGTACAGACATAATGGCAGAACGGAGGGAGAGACGTGAAACGACAAACCAGACAAGACACAGAGAAAGGGGAAAGAGAGGTGGGGGTGTGGGGGTGGGGAGCTGGGACTCAGTCAAAAAAGACTGGCTGTCAGCACATCTGCTCACTCATGTGCAAGGACAGAGCCTGAAATATGACTTTGTAGTTAAGAGCACAGTGACTGCTGTGCTCTGCTTTTGCTAGGCCTTATGGAGAGCTCCACACGAGCAGTGCCTGTGTGAAGAACTACAAGGTCTATTTCAGGCGCTGCATGGTTAAGGGGAGGGACCAGAGAGCACAGAGCTAGTTCTTCTGACAGTCGTGCCTTTGATCCGGGTGGCTCAGATGGTCTCTGTATCATGTCTCCGGGCAGACACTCTCTAACTTGGGATAAGAGGATATCCCCCCCTATCGCAAAACCTGTGTGTACAGCTAGGCCTGACAGAGTAGGGCTATACTTTGAATGCCACAATGCATTCATTACGTTCACACTTCAGTCCCCACTCGAGTATTTAACACTGTTGTTTATTCCACCTTAACAAAGGCCTTAGAGGCATTTGTTTCCTGTAATAATCTCTCTCATTCTACATAAATATTTCAAATGCTTTTGAACTCAGAACTCCATCACTGTAATAGAGCTCCACTAGAGACTTTAGCATAAGTAATTTAGTAAAGATTTGCGAGGAAAAAAAATAAATAAAAAATCCAAACCCAATCAGATAAACATAACAGATTATAAAGGGGCAATTCTGTTTCTTGGGAAAACAGTTTTTTTTCAGTGAATAAAAAAGCATACTTTTGATAATAACAACCTTCAACCAACATGACACATTTGTTAAAATTGCAAAACTGTAATTTGCCAGCAGATACCCAGAATTGGATACATACATGTTAGCACATGAAAAGCCTCAGCTGGAGACTACAAAATCTAAACAAAGACTTGACAAAGCTGACTGCTAATGATTACATGCCTATGTGAGTAATATGACAAATAAAGACTGGGTTAATAGACATCATTCACATGCAACAATCAGAGCATGCCATCTCTAGTTACGCCAAAGTCACTTTTACACTTTCTAAAAAATAATAATAATAATAATTGCACCAAATGAAAATTGTATTTGCCACATTTAAAAAAACAAAAAGAATTAAACACCAAACAACAAATGCACAGTGTATTTTCATAGGAGAGCCTCAGAGTTAACCACTGTGACTTGATTAGATTTCCACCCTATGATGAAATGATCTTAGTGATTTGATATAGGATGCTGCCGTTTGGTCCTAGTTTTAAAAACACCATCCTAATGGATGACAAAGACAACACTTTGTCCCAGATGTCACCTCAGGCACTGGTAAACGCCTAAACTGATAGCATCTCTTTGTTGTGAGGCCAGACCTAAATCATGGCCCCAGCTGGTCCTACTCAGATGGATTTGTCACTGTCGAACCATGGCTGCTCAGACACCACAGTGAAATTAATAGTGCATTAATCCAGCCGTCATTGTCCACCCAGCTGGGAGTGCTCAACCCGAGCTCCTTAAACCCGCTCAGGCTCTGGACCAGTGTCACCATTGGCCCGCGGTTCATTTCCTTTCCGCATGTAAGACAGCAATAAAGGGCTCTATTGAACAAACACTGCTATAAAAACAATGGACAGCCATGCCCGGCCATTTCTTTGATGGCCACAGTTCCAAAGCACTTCAGATGAAATGCTACGGTGATAGCGCACAGCAATGTACAAGGCCTGCAAGTGAGTCACACATCAAATAAGACCTTTTTAAAATGTCAAAGGACACTGTGGCATCAGAACTTAGAACAGACTGTGGTGTCTCCCTCCCTCACTAAAAAGTCACAGTAAAAATAAATAAAAGACAGCATCTTGAATTGCACCACTGTTAGTAAATTAGTAGTCACACTGCTCCTAGTTTGAATTACACTATACTGCAGCCATCGCTGGAATCTAAGCAATATGAGCAAAGTTAATGGGTTGAAGGCCAATTATATATTTTTCTCTATCATTGCATTTCTTGCACATGCAGCATACAACAGACCATGCAAGCGGCATGCCAAAGGCAAAGGGGCCAAATCAAGACTAAACATTCACATTGCATTCCCTCACATTAATTACACTACAGGATAAACACATGGATGTTCCCTGATAAACAAACTTGAAGATGCTATTCGGGGAGGTGGGGAGGTGGGGAGGGGGCTGTAATGAAGGAAGGGAAGGTTGCACGATGATCAGTCTAGCGAGTACCACGGGAGGGGATTTTGAGTGCACTGGATTAAGACTATACTTCATCCAACACCAGGCTAATCCCCATTGATTGCGATACTTTCATCCATGCAGCATTGATGCTAATCTCATTTCGTAACACACAAGGGTAAAAATGAACTCATTTTTAAATGGAGTATCCTTTCCCAAACAAGCACCAAACTAGTTCTGCCATGTCTCTTTGCAGCAGTTCCAGTGGCATGGTGTAATCTAACCTAATGATAATCTAATTTGACCTGTTGTTGTGAAAAACATCTGGACAAGATTTCATGTCTATATATCATTTTCGTTGTAATATACTATACGATAATAGAAGATAATCATTTAAGTCCAATAAGTGATTGTTAATTGGAAAAAATGAACTGCAGTCCTAATATGGTAGAATATTGGGCACTGGAATGGTTACATGACAGAGGTGAAAAATAGTCATTCACTGCCATTGATTGTGTTCAAATCAATAGCTTGGAAAATTGGAGGAAAAATGAAAAGCACCACAGGTCTATCTAGCACTGGCTAAGGAACGAATCCTTTGGACACTGAAAGCAAACACACAAACACAAGACACACATACACAGTAAGCAATTACAGCACACAAAGTACTACACACACACACACACACACACACACACACACACAAGACATACACACTCACAGAAAGAAAAAA
The DNA here is from genome assembly GCA_027497455.2 of Sardinella longiceps. Classification (NCBI taxonomy): domain Eukaryota; kingdom Metazoa; phylum Chordata; class Actinopteri; order Clupeiformes; family Clupeidae; genus Sardinella; species Sardinella longiceps. The sequence goes on from JAODXP020000003.1 coordinate 794,726, forward strand.
ACACGCACAGGGGAAATGGAAGGAAGGACAACAAGCAGAGTTCATTAGAAACACATGGAGCCATCCAAACAAGGTTCCTGTTCAGGCATGCAAGCATCGTTACATTCTCCCATCATGCAGAAATGTCCTTAATTTCCAATTACTGGGTTTCCATGACAACACGTGCACAGAAGCCTTCAAAGGAGGAAGCAATTCCAAGTTTTTTTTTTCTTCTTTTTTTGCAAACAAGAAAAGACCCCACAATGCAAAAACGTAAACACCCTAACCAAGCCCTGTCATTGTTCTAAAGCATCCTTCAAAAAATGATCTGCTTTTTTCTTTCTTATTTTATAAAGAAACTAAGAACCATTATCTATTTAATGTTATAGGATAAATCTATTTCTAATATTTTTTTTAAACTGTGTCTGTACACTGAATGCTATTTGATTTTTTTTTTTTTTTTTTTTTTTTCAAAGGAAGTAAAAAAAGAAACGAAAAACACACCAACCTTCTCGCAGCTCTTGGGAATGTAAGGGGGTTGATGCAGAACACAATGACATGAGGAGGAGAGAAAAAATAGGGGAAAGACAGAGAGAGTAAAAAAGGCCACCTCAAGGATTTCACCTGCCACAATCTCTCAGTTTCACTCCCCGCTTACCTCGTCTGTCGCACAGGGCTCCCACATGGGCAGCAGCAGCAGCAGGAGCCTGCTGTAGCCCTGCATGGGGACTTATAGGAAAGTCCTATCTACCCCCAATCATTTCATACCAGCCCCCCTCCCTGGTGAACCCCCACCATTCCCAGCTCCCCAGACACATAGGATTTATGTTGTTCTGCAACGTGGTTCTGCAGGGAAACATTTCGAGAAAAAGAACCCCTTTCTTACAGCACCGGTGATGAGAGCCTGCTGAGAGGGTAGATACAGAATTCCACTGTGTGTGTGTTTCAATGGGAAACATGTACTGTACGATCTTCCAAAAGGAGTGTCAGGACGAGACCAGCAGTGTCACTGGACATTTCTATCTATAGCAGCGTGAGAAACTTACCATTTCAGGCTTTGGTGCTGCTGACTGTTGTTAAAGACACAACCCCCCACCCCCACCCTACCAAACCCACCCACCCCCAGGCCTGACCCGAGTTAGCCTTACATAAGCACAGCCTTAGCTCTGCACAGCCTAGATGCACAGGGCAACGCTCGCCGTTCCACTCTGAATGAACTGCATGTCAGGAGGGAAAAGGCCACTGCACTGTGACTGTTCCTGCCAATGCCGCTGCCACCACAGCCGAGCGCCTCCTCCTCACTATAGTGGTTTGGGACTCCTGAGCCATAAATGAATAATGAGTGTGAGTTCCTCAAGAGTGGGAACGTGTAAAGAGAGGCTGGCAGTGGTAAACTGCGGCCCTTCCTTCGCTTTTCCTGCTGTTGCCCCTGACACAGTTTTATTTGCAGGAAAAGGCACTGCACCAGCCACCCAGGCGCTGCGGAGCTAAGCACTGTACAGAATCCAATGCCTATTTATCCTCTGTGTCAAAATCCAGCTGTTGCAGTAAAAATATGTCAAAGGATATTTGGACAGTCTGTTATGCAGAACAATGAGATTGTGAAAGAAGATGTGTTTCAGAAACATTCCTCTGGCTACAGGCCAGAAACGTGTGTGCGTGCGTGTGTGTGTGTGCGTGTGTGTGCATGTGTGTGTGTGCGTGTGTGTGCATGTGTGTGTGTGTGTGCACATGTTCTTTGTGACAGCCTGAGGTCAGGCTGACCTTTTTGTTTAAGCAAAGTGAAGTATATTTACTGTGGTGTGATTAGACAAGGACTAATTACTCCTCGAGTATAACTGCTAACAACAGTTGCTGTATCAACAACAAAAAAATACCAGACATCTGTGTTCATTAGTATCAAGGCGATTGTTGCAACAGAATAGTCTTTTCGAGTGTCCTCCAGTCAGGTGGAGAGGACCTATTCTCAACTATCTTCCTCCTATCATCCTCCAAGAACTGACTCAAAAACAGCATTTGCCAGTTGTGTTTATCTGTTAGCTTAATGCTAAGACTAACATATTTCTGCACTAACATGGACTTTCTGACGTACCCTTATTTAAAATAATATTTTTTTTCTGACTGCCCCCTCTCTGCTCTGATTTCACTTTATAACCTGTATGTCCCAGCACCATCTTTCTATTCTTTTTCAGATGCTAGAAATACATAGCATTGCTAATCTATGGCAAGCCAACATAGGTCTACAGCTATTTAGCAAATCTATATATAGCCCTTGTAGAGAATATCCTGGATGACCAGTCATTGACAGAGTGCATTCACAATTTAAAAGGATTCCCACATAAATTTAAAGCTGGGCATTTTGGCTTGCATGAACAAGTTATCTAATGAATTTCATTAAACTCAATTACCTTATTTACAGTGTACATCAGAAAGAGTTTAAAAACGGTTAGGGCAGAAGCATTTAGCAATGGCTAAATCAACAGTCAGTGCTAATTGACTCTAAAGAAACAATTACACGCCTCTAGGTCCAGTTCCTTCAATATAAATTAGCTTTTTTTAATGCTATAATTATTCCAAAGCCCATGAACCGGAAATGCTCTCCACTGTAAAAGACCACAAGGTGGTATGTAATGTACTGCAAAGTCCTAAATGAAAAATTCAAGAAATAGTCACCTATGGGCATCATGCAAAGCACAACAAATAAACTGCAACTGCAGTGATAATTCAACACCGCATTTCTTTCAAACATGTTATTCATTGATTTCCTTTGATTCTTTTATGCGCCCTGTAATGGTTTTAGCTCCAGCAGTAGATTTATCACTGTTTATTTGGCTGAGGGCGCTGCTGTTTGAGAGCAGAGCGTGCTGCGGCTGCTGAGCGAGGCAGTCGGCACGGCACGGCCCAGGAGCCCTCTGGACTGGCAACTCGTGTCCTACCTCTCACGTAAAGGTTGGCTGGGGCGGAGAAGCGCACGCCCTGGGAGTTGGACGCTACACACTCGTACTTCCCCTGGTCCATTTCCTCACTCTTGTCAATCTGCAGAGCACCTGGAGAGAGAGACACACACACACACACACACACACACACACACATACACACAGAGAGAAAGAGAGAGAGAGAGAGAGAGAGAGAGAGAAAGCGGGAGAGAAAGAGATGAGGGGAGGTGGAAAGAGATGGAAAGAGACAGAGAGATGCCAAAGATGTTAAGAGAATGCCAGACAAGTAAGTGGTGAGTTCAAAGAAAATAAAGCAACATGAAAGGAAAAAAGGCAGAGTGAGTGAGAGCAGGGATAGAAGAGAATAAAAAGTGATAAGTAAGCACACAGAGAGAAGCGAGTGAAAAGAGGCAGGGAGAGAGAAAGAGAGAGTGAGTGAGAGAGAGAAAGAGAGAGAGAGAGAGAGAGAGAGAGAGAGAGAGAGAGAAGAACAGCATATGAGATTAATAATTCATTCATGAAAACTCCTTATTTAAACTAAGAGTACTGCATAAACTGCATCTCATTAACATTTCCAAAGCCAGCGCTCTCTTTAGCTTTAACATATTTATCCCCAGCTCAACGCAGGCCAGAGCCCTGGAGCTGTGCTCCCCTTTTCAAATCAATTAATGTTTTTAATGCCAGCCTCTGCCCTTGCCCAGTGCGCCCCAGTCCCTTTCCCTCTTCCCCCAACCATAATTACTTTTCTTTTCAAGTCAGTGTGACTGTCCCTGCGTCCCATGGCAAATGGCTCGCAGCCCTCCGGTCCCCGTGCACCCATCCACACACCCACCCACCCACCCGCCCGCCCTTCCCCCACCCTGCCGCTAGCAGCAGCAGCAGCAGTAGCAGCATCGCAGCCCATCTTAAAGGATGTCCAGAGGAGCAATCACACAAGCACAGACAAGCAGGATTAGCCGACTCCAGCTAACCGCTCTCGGGAATAGCTACCCGTTGGGCGCCTCTGACGAATTTTCACACAGAAAGATAGGCACTAAAAGGCTCTTCAGAGACAATGGGGACTTTAAAGCAATGTGACCGAAATGGTAATGCTGGCAGAGAGGGAAAATGCGGCATTGCAAGACTATGTGTGTGTGTGTGTGTTTGTGTGTGTGTGTGTGTGTGTGTGTGTGTGTGTGTGTGTGTGTGTGTGTGTGTGTGTGTGTGTGTGTGTGTGTGTGTGTGTGTGTGTGTGTGTGTGTGTGTGTGTGTGTGTGTGTGTGTGTGTGTGTGTGTGTGTGTGTGTGTGTGTGTGTGTGTGTGTGCCTGTGTGAGTATGTGGTAATGGGTATGTACATGTGTGTTAGGCTCTTTTCAGCCCTTTATGTACATCTCTTTTTATGTGTATCCCCCCTTCCCCCTTCCCCCTTGTATGTGTGTGTGTGCATGCGTGTGCGCGTGCGTGTGTGTGTGTGTGTGTGTGTGTGTGTGTGGCTATCTGTGTATCCTTGGGCCAGAAACAATCCTTGTGATACATTCTACTCCTCTTTATAGTCACTGAGGACTAGCAACAACCCTTAGCCAATCTCTCCTTGCTGGAGGACTCAATTCAACATTTAAAAGGAAAATACAAAATAATTTATTCAACATTTTGTATTGTCTATTGCCAGATGTTTTACACTAATGATGCAATATTGCATGCTGTGTCTTTAAATTCAATTTCAGCTTGCATATATTTTTTAAAGTGAATTTATAAATAATGTAGCAGACCAAAAAAAAAGAAAAGAAAAACGATGGTCTTAAAATAGGCCAAGGTGAAGAAGCAGAATACTTGTCTGTCTAAAATGGAGTCCCTCACAGACAAAAGGCAAAACGCATTCTATCTTTCTTCCATTCTTTCTTTCTTTCTCTTTCTTTCTTTCGTTCTTTCTTTCTTCCATTCTCTCTCTCTCTCTCTCTCTCTCTCTCTCTCTCTCTCTCTCTCTCTCTCTCTCTCTCTCTCTCTCTCTCACGCGCATTCTCAATTGGTCTTTCTCCCTGTGAGATTACAATGCGATCTCTAGCAGGTGCTTTGATTGAAAGCTGGGCCTGTCAGTGTCCATCACACACTCTGCCTTTCCCCTGCCCCAGCCTCTGGCTTTAACCTGCCTGGCTGTGAGCGAGCGTGTCGGCCCTGCCCTGCCCGCCAGTGAACAGCCCTGATTAGAGGGGGCCATCGGCGCTCCTCTGGCCTGCTCCAGCTGTCTTACTGCGGAGATGGGCTTGGCTGCAGGGGCAGATGGGGAGGGGGAGGGGGGGGCATTGATCCGGGGGCCTCAGGTGTGGGCGATAACAAGAGAACAGACGGAGGCGCATACACACTCACACAGCGCTAAGATTTAATGCCTGGGGGGGTTTGTGGGGGCTAAAGGAGGTTGTCCCTTGTCATGGTAATTTGTAATGAGCCAAGTTTCACATGTGATGGCTGCTTGCTAAAGTCTCTGTGTGAGTCTATAAATAATCTTCTCACAATCTCTTGTTATTAATACTGTATTCTGCACTGTTTGCTAATGCAGTAACATTGAATCTCATTTTTAACAGAGTGATTTATTCTGATCAAGTCTGGCAAAAGACACTTAACTGTTTGCACAGGGAACCCAATGAAAGCTTAGGAAAATCGATTGTGACTGAAACCTGCCCTGTGGTTAGAGACTTCGTATAGATACTACCTTACCTCCATACCAATACCCCTCCCCTTCTCCGCCTCTTCTCTTCTTGCCTTTCCCAAACACACATACTTTCCCCCTGTCTCTCTCCTGACACCTAGATCATTTGAAGCTACAGGTAACAGCACAGCCATTGATTTCCTTGGGAGGGAGGGGGGGGCAATTTACAACAACATTCAAGGAAGTTGGAAGGCAAAGTTTTGTCTCGTTAAGACACATGCTTTCTATTGAACAGACTCCTTTCCTGGCGTTCACCTCAGTCTCTCTCCTGCGCACAGCACATAGCCATTTTTTGATGGTTGTTTGGTTCTATCCGCTGCAACAGATCCCCAAGGAATACACCAAAGCCGAATTCTCCGGCTGTCTTGACAAGGCGGTACAAAAAAAAAAATAAAAAAATAAAAAAAAAAATGGAGGAAAGAAAAAAAAAATATCTTGACTAGTACAACAAAGTTGCTCATACAGAAAGGGAGCAGAGATAGAAGACAGCTGAGGAGCCAAACTAGAGAGGGGAGGAGGGAGATGATTGGTGGGGAGGCTTGTGACTGAGGGTGTGGGGATGAAATCCTGTAGATAGGCGATGCCTTTTTACAGCTCCAGTCTAGGGAGACTCCTATTTACTACTGCAGCTAAGCTGAAAGGAGGATTTTTCAAAATTCAATAAGGATCTATAATATACTGGGACTAGAATACCGTAAAAAAAAAACAGGAGCATGATCGGTGTGTGAGGTGGCCAATATCCTACCAATTATCATAACAAGGGGTTTTTAGGTAAAGACTTTCCATATAAAATATATAGTTTATATACATATATACAGTGTTGGGGAGTAACGGAATACATGTATTCGGAATACTGTATTCAGAATACAAATTATGAGTAACTGTATTCAGTTACAGTTACAGCTACAATGAGTGGTATTTAAAATACAGTTACTTTGTAAAAATCAAGGGATTACTCAGCGGTATTTTACCGTTTCTCGTCTTTAGCTATCCCGTCTCTAATTTTGGTAATTCCACGCATTGTCGGAAACTAAGCCAAACAAAGCGCAATAAGAGCTATTAAACATCTTCCTACCGAAGACGTCAGTAGGCCTAACACAACTGCGTCTAGCAAATGAAATTTACCCCACTCAGTGGCAGGACAGATATGCCTGTTATACATAATCATACTATATATTATAAGCAAGTAGTGTAGACCTAGGACTAAATAATAAAGCTGGCACAGTTAGAAATAAAATTAGCTAAATAACATTTACGCATTCTGTCCATAGACTGAAAACGTGTGTTTATAGAAATCTCCACTTTGCCTGGAGTTTTTGAAAGTTGCCCATTTCAGTGGCTGAAACCTCCAAATGCATGATTGAGTGCTGCAGCTGCATAAGCTTCCTTCTATCTCTCACCTGCAATTTGACTCAGGGAGCGTCACAAAAATCGTAAAAGCAATGTTACACGTTTGGGAAAATGCTTTTTGGTTTTGCTAGGTCCTGTTAATGCAGAAGGAAACAAACTTTAAGCTCAACTAATTAATTAAAAAAATGTATGTTTCCTGATCTCAAAATCTGAGGCCAGCTATAGTGGCCGAGGCCATACTGCCCATGTTGCCCATCAGGATAATTCGTCCTTGCTTACGTTAACAAACCCTAATATCTCATCTACTGCAAACGTATGTATTGAAGAAGACTGGGGCTGAACAGCCAATTTGTTGATAAAAACAAACAAGAATTTGCCGGATGTGATGACTACATTCATGTAGTTGTAAACAGGCATAACATTGAAAGTAATCCAAAGTATTCAGAATACGTTACTCATATTGAGTAACGTAACGGAATACGTTACAAAATACATTTTAGGGCATGTATTCTGTAATCTGTAACGGAATACATTTTAAAAGTAACCCTCCCAACACTGCGTATATATATATGCATAGATGACACGGCCGCGGTGGGATAATTCAATTCAATCTCACACTATTCAGCAGCGTAGGGGATGTAGACAAGGTAGAGTTATTGTGAGGAATGGCCCTTTTTGATTTGATTGGGGTGCAAGGTCTGTCTGTGGCCTGCCTGAGTAGGGGCCAGTTGGAAAGTGGGAGTTTGATTATGGTGCAGCGGGCCAGGCTGGAGGTGAGAGAGAGAGAGAGAGAGAGGGAGTGAGTGAGTGAGTGAGTAAGCAGGGCCACATCTCCGTGAGCCGCTCCAGAGCCGCGTCAGAGCCTCAGGCTGGATGCCTCTGGTGGCAGCTGCCATCTGTCAGAGCCTAATGCATTCATAAACGCAGCGCCCCACATGCCCAGGTACTGCTCTCTCTCTCTCTCTCTCTCTCTCTCTCTCTCTCTCTCTTTCGCTCTCTCTCTCTCTCTCTCTCTCTCTCTCTCTCTCTCTCTCTCTCTCTCTCTCTCACACACACACACACACACACACACACACACACACACAGACACAAACACACAGATAGACACACAACCACTCTCGCTCCCTCTCCCTCTATCTCACGCACTCTCTCTGCCCATCTATATAAATTGGCACTTGAGTAAATTACAGTTGAGTAAATTACAGTTTATTTGAGTAAATTACAATTACAATCTCATTGTTAGCGAAAAAAGAGGTAATTACGATGATCAAATGGGGGTGAAAAGGTATCCTTTTCAGGCGGAAAAAAAGAGGAAGAAATTAGAACGGAAGAAGGGAACAGAAATCACATGGAAGAGAGAAAATGAAAGTTAAAACAAGTCCATTGGTGCTCAAAAGGGCAAAAACTAACAGCTCAGGCGCTGAGACCTAAAGCTCTCTTCAAATGGAAGGTGCTAGCCGGTCCATTTAGCTGATAACAAAGCGAGGCCTCTTCTATTGGGGGAATATTAAATGGCGGCAGTGGAGCGGTCGGTCACGCTCCTTGTGACAGGCTCTGGAGCAGCGCATAGGCCACTCGCCCCTTGCTTCCGCCACGGCCTTCCTCTGCCTGACAGTGCAGCACTGAGGCTGATGAGAGGGAATAACTAATGTCCTCCATTACAATTCCTGTTTGCCAGGCAGCAGCGAGCAGAGCACGGCTGCTCCACAGGCTACGCTGCAGCTCTAGCGCTGCTCACACAACACAACACCTCCCTCCTTCCCTGCTGCACTACTCACAACACTTAGATTGCTGCTCCTGGGCGGCAGACTGATTGGGCTTTGGGATTTTAGATTCTACAACAAAAATGCATTTAGAGAGAGTCAGCTGAATCGGGATAATACGGTCTTTGAAAGGTTTATACTGGATAGACTCAAAGGACAAATGGGGCAAACATCTATGAGATACATTGTATCATTTAATACATGTTGTAAATTATTAAAAAAAAAAATGCCTGGGAATAATCTAGTCTGTTTTTGTCTCTTGCAGGATGTTGTTTTTGTTTAGAGAGTAGAATTAGACGACATCTGTTCGTGTCTCCACTCTTTAGCCAAGACTTTGACCCTACTGTAACACACAGATACTCTCTCCCTAAGGACAACGCACTGACAAACGCACAGTACACACACAGTAACTCTTCTGCGCACATACAGTATCATCACTGAAAAACTGGACTCAAACACAAAGAAATTGACAAATGAGAATAAATATGCAAACACTGACTATGGGGCATCAAAACAAGGGAGAGATGCAAAATGGCCACCAGGCATTGGATTCCAAGAATTAGCTGCTACTGGCAACAGTGATAACAGCAGTAGCAGTAGTAGTAGAAGTAGTTCATAACAATAATATTAATAATAATAGTAATAATTCTTGCACAATAAAGGTTATACATGAAACAACAATTCTACTGTGGCCCATGTATGGGGACAGACTGTGGGAGAGAGCATGGAAAGAGGCGGAGCTATAAAAGATGCTCTTATCACTCATACTCATTTCATTGGTCGGAGGGAACAATGGTCGGAGTTCCAAGTCAGTGAGAGGAAGAGGAGATAGGAAAGAGTGATTTGGAGGGAAGACAACTGTCAGGATGACATGCAGTTTTTTAAAAAAAGATGTTATCATCCTCAGCAGAAGAAAAGGTAGTCTCAGGGTCAGAGAGATACTCACCAAAGACGCCTGAAGATTACAAAAAAAGGAAGAAAGAAAGGAAAAAAAACACACACAAAACAAAAAGAACAGAAAATGATAGCTTTTAGCAGTGCTTGTCAGATGGAAGAGAAGGTCATGATGTTTTGCCATCTTTTGCTTTTGGTAGTTATTTTGTTGTTTTGATCTTGAGTGCCAAGGAGCCATGAAATATTACAATGGATGTGTCAATGGAAATTACTCATGTTTCAAAAGCAATATGCAACACATACCAAGAAAGCGAATGAAACGTTAGTACAGACTAGCAAAAGTTAGATGAAGCAGATTTTTCTGAACAGATGAGTGTCAAAGATGATTATGTAAGCATAGCTTTCAGGTGTGACATTTTTGGAAATACCAGATTGGTGATACCACTATCGAATGAAAAAAATAAATAAATAAACATATAAAATCTGTTATTATCTACAGTGACAATGCTGTCATTTTTGGAGGACTTACACCAAAGCTCCAAAGTGACTGGGTTGTGGGTATAATGGAAAAAAACCTAAAGTTCATCACCAGCCCTTTCGGGAAAACTGACCCCAATAAATTAGAGAGCATTACTCCACTGTCCAGCATCCATTTGCAACCCGTTTCCTAGTTTGCCAGCACAAGTCACATGCAGAATTAGAATCATCATGCTCCAAACATCTATTCCAAATGTTCTAACAAGAAAAGAAAAAGTAGCAAACAAACAAACAAAACAAAACAACAGTATTCATGCATGACTCACCTGATCGCAGCAGTTTGATACGTCCTTTGCTGGCGCTGGGCTCCACGGGCAGGAAGTCTTTAAACCAGGAGATCACGGGGTCTGGGAAGCCACTAGCGGCACAAAGCATGGTGGCTGTACGCGTGCGCTCCACCACCTTCAGCTGAGGGCCCATGTCTATGGAGGGGAAGCCTGGAGGAAGCATGTCCTCTGTGGAGGCAGAGAAGAGACTCCAGTCAGACCCCAAATCCTACAGCATGCATGG
>JAODXP020000003.1:810378-900378 GCA_027497455.2 Sardinella longiceps
CTCTCTCTGCAGTGGTCTCCTTGGTGCTGGGGAGATGAGAGCAACGGCAGGCAGGCAAGCTGGGCGATGAGTGAATGCCACAGTGTTCAGGCCTGCTGTGTACTGTCCTTTCTCCTCCTCCTCCTCACTTGCTTGCTTTAAAAAGCAAAACAGAACTCCGCTTGTAAAATTTGCCCTCAAACTGCTTTAGCTTGAAACCGGGGGCTTGAGCTGATGAAATGATGCCCTGACATGACTGGAGGGAGGACAGCGTTCATGAGAAAGTGGGCACTGAATAGCTAAACATTCATTTTTTTTGTGTGTGTGTCAAACCGAGGGTGCTGTGGAGAGAACACGAAACAGAATCATGGCACAAGTGAAAGAGTAAAAGCCACGAAACATGACTCAGACACATGAACGGAAATAAAGAAGAACAACAGAAACAGATATAAAGAGGAAATTGATGATAAGAAGGACACACAGAGTAGAAGGACTATCCAGTGGGTTGATAAGGATGGGAGATAGTATTTATGTAAGACTGAAGGATGTACTGTATGGCCAAATGGCCAGGCTTGGAGCCAGCAGAGGAGAAACTGAGAGATTGAGAGAGAGAGAGAGTGAAAGAGAGAGAGAAGGAGATAGAGAAAGAGAGAGAGAGGAGATAGAGGGAGAGAGAGAGGAGGAGGAGAGAGAGAAGGCATGCAAGGGAAGATGGCAAGCGACACTGAGGGAGGGCAGAGATGGTGATACACAAATGCAGATCCAGACTGACAAAGTGAGGAGGAAGAAAAGGGAGGTTAAAGCACAGGGGAAGCGGAGCAACAGAAAGATCACAAGGTAGTCAGATAGGAAATAGAAAAAAATAGATCATACCGCAGCTAGAAAAGAAAAAGAAAACCAAAAAAATGTGAACGAGTAAAAGGGAATAAAGAAAAAAAAAGAATAACTAAAAGAAACGACTGAAAGAGAGGAATAGAGAGAGAGAGAGAGAGAGAGAGAGAGAGAGAGAGAGAGGGAACAGAGGAGAAAGAAATAGAGCGCTGCAGCCATGTTTTCAAAAGGCATCCAGCCGATACAGCGCTGACATTCTGTTGACAAAGTCAAGGTGCAGGATGGCTCTTTCTGTGACACCTCAGAGAGGCACTATTTTTACCCTGCTGCTGCTGCTGAAGCGGATACTGTGGGTAATAGGCTCCCGTTTGCAGCGCAGAGGAGGTCTTTCACCGGCTCTGTGCCTGTGACCCACCTTCATTGCTGTTCTTTGCTGAGACTTTAGCTAAGGCTGCCAACAGGAGGCCAATATACTGCCCATCCTTTTTCACCGTCTAAGTGTACACGCGACAATGAGCATGCCCACACACCCACACACACACACACACTCGCACGCACACACACACCCACACACACAGATACACCTCATGCACAGACACACCTCACACATCGCCACTCTCATACACTCAAGAGAGCGATAAAGGGGGTGGGAGTTGTTTGTGCCGCAGCAATGACAAGTAGCGAGCAGATGGGCAGGAGGCTATTCCCCAGGCTCCGGCCCTTCTGCTGCCTCAAGAACCCTGCCAAAGTACACACACACACACACACACACACATGTACACACGCATGCATACACACACACACACACACACACACACACACACACACACACACACACACACACACAAATACACACATGCACACGTATGCACGCACATACACACACATACAGTATGTACACACACACACACACACACACGTGCACATACACACACTCACACATGCACACACAGGAATACACATACGCATACACGCATATGAACACAAATACACAAACACACACATATCCCGGTCTTGCCTAATCCCCTAGTTCCTCATGTCGAAATGAGCCTCCAATGGTAACAGTCCCTTACTGGGCCTAGACGTGTGTGTGTGTGTGTGTGTGTGTGTGTGTGTGTGTGTGTGTGTGTGTGTGTGTGTGTGTGTGTGTGTGTGTGTGTGTGTGTGTGTGTGTGTGTGTGTGTTCAGCAGGCAGCCATTACATGGCACAGAAAACAAAACACAGCACAGCCTCAGCATGGAGCCACTTCATCACTACTAGAGCAAGGCCATGAATATACACATACTGTAGAAGCCATAGAACAGTACATACACATAGAGGAAAAATACAACATATGCTTGTACACACATGAATGCAAACATCAATGCATTGATAAAACACTTACAGTACGTGAGCTGGTACTATCTACACTTCTACAGTGTATCTACCTGAAATACCCTAAATTTGAATTTCATTCTGGATTAATAAAATGCTATCTTATGTTATATTATCTTATCTTATGTTATCTTATCTTATCTGACAGGTAAAATGTACATGAAACTATAAAACTCCTACAGTATGATACAAAATGTCCAAGAAAATGATGATGATGAAAAAAATAGTGAAATAATAGAAAATCAAACCACAGCAGAAGCTCTACAGTAAAATCCCCAGACCTTGTGAACATCAGAACAGTTCTGTGTACAGTGGAGAGAATTTGAAAGCCTGAGATTATGAGAATCTCAGATTAGGCAATATATCACAGCAAATCTTGTTTGCAAATTCTGGGTAAAACTGCAAAAGATGCAGAATCAACTTTTTGTTGACAGATTATGCTGTATAATTCCTCCAGGCAAATATATACAGTGCAAACATCCAAAAAGGATATAGTATACAAGGGGAAGACAAACCAAAGTAGAGAGGCACAACCACTAACAGCCATCAGATTACAGTAATACACCATCAAACACACACACACACACACACACACACACACACACACACACACACACACACACAGTCAGGGCCTAAAATCTGGAGAAGCTAGGGAACCGCACGGCTAAAGGAGCTCTGTCTCGGTCTGGGGTCCCTGTGCAGTTGGCGCAGACGGGTGAGTCAGACCAACAGAGCGGCACGCCGCCCAACTTGTTGAGAAAGTTTCATTTTAATTTGTCTTATGTACTCGCAGTTGAGTATCAATGTTACTATGGCAACAGACTCGCTCCCATTTTGTATCTGATCTCATTAGCGGCCACGATGAATACCACAGGGCTGACCATGTAATAATGGCTTCTATTTATAATAGATTCGCAAAGCGATACTGGAAACTCATGACTCACATTGCCTGCTTCATGAGTATGTGCTGAAGGCCTTGATGATTCCATATGTTTTAAATGAAGTGTCTAATGAAGATGTTTTTGCTTATTTGCTTGTGGTCAGCAAGTGTAATATACAGTAGTAGCACATTGGCACTTACCCCTAAGGATTGTGAGTTTGGAGGTGACTGATATTTCTCCCTCGGTGTTGCGGGCCACGCACTCGTAGATGTTCTCGTCCCGCGGTGCTCTTAAAGGCTGGATCCTCAGCACTGCCCCTGCTCCTTCATCAAACTCTATTGTCTGCACCAACATCCACCCAGAGCACGGTTAGCACAACAACACCACTCAAGTCAACAATAAACAACACAGTGTGAATCCATAATTGAAGAGGAGCAATCAATTGATAATGGAAGGAATTTCAGTCAAGTATGTGGCATACATTACATGATGATTGCATAGGAGTGAATTATTTCTGATAGGCATTGAACGCTAGACAAGGTAGAGTAATTGAAGCACTGATGCGGCAGAGGCAGTGACTGGTATTGAACGAAAGGTAGGTGACTGACCTCAATGCGCTGAGAGCTGACTTTCTTTCCTTTTTTGTTCCACACCACATGTGGCTTGGGGTCGCCCATGGCCTGACACACGAATGAGACAGCTCCACCTGACACCCCTATCTGGTCAGTGGGAAGCTTGATGAAACTCGGGGCGGCTGGGAGAAAAAAAGAGATTTGAAGAGAAAGAGAAGATTTGTGCCTGGAAATGTTGTTGTCAATCACAGGGCCAAAAACAGACTGACGGGGCCTGTAAGAGGCGAGACAGTCGCAGGGGGGGAACGTTGACAGCGTTGGCCCATCTCAGTGACACTCTGGTGACAGAAGGCAATAACACACAGCAATATTTCTGCCCCCCTCATCCCCAACCCCAATTCAATAAGCCATTACCAGATCCATCCCCAACCATCCCAGAATAGAAATAGGATCAAATTCAGCTCAGACAGACAGCCCCAGCACCTGGGATTGACACCCAGTGAGTCCCCAAGGTGCTCAGAGGCCTGTCGTCATAGATACAAAAACCTTCCAAGCGCAGGAGCCTGGCCTGTGCGCACTGTTGCCATGGTAGCACGTCAAACGGGGCAAGCTCAAACTCCTCCCTCTCTAGAGTTGAATCAGTCTCATCTATCAGATCACAGCTAGAGCTGACCCCCTCACCATGGTAACCACCCTTTTCCCCTCCCCCTCCTTCCCTCCTCTATCTCTCTCTATCTCTCTCCCTCCTCCCTCTTTCTTGCTGTCTCTCTCACGCTTCCCTTGCTTCATCTCCTCTCTCTCCTCATCCTCTTTTTGTCTCCTTTCACAGGTGAGTCTCCTCCACTATGTGGAAAGTACTGGAATAGAACAGGCGCCTTAGCCCTCTCTCTTTCTCCTTCTCCTTCTCCTCCTCCACTGCACACACTGTCATTCTGATTTAACCACTCACTTACTCAGGCATGTCAGGGGCTTTTGTATTTGCAGTTATCAAGTGATTCCCACAGGAAGAAGTGAGAGAGAGAGAGAGAGAGAGAGAGAGAGAGAGAGAGAGAGAGAGAGAGAGACGGGGTGAGAGGAGGAGGAGGAGAGAAGAGGGAAGAGGGAGACAGGAGCGAGCCAGAGAGGCAGCCAATGTCATCTTGGTTTCGCACCTCTCCCAGGCATAACAGCATCAGCATCAGCATCAGCGGCGCTTGGGTGTGTTTTTGTTTACTCGGGAATTCTGGGAGAATTCTAGAAGCAAGGGGTGAAAAATCTCCAGGGAGCGTTTCTACTCCCATGTTAGCAGAACTGCGCTGGTGCAATAATCAACCTTTCTTATGTTATGCAAAACAACCTCCTCAAAGTAGAGCGTTGAACATCAAACAATCCATATGACAATATGCAACAAGATTTCAGTAATTAAGAAAACTTGCATTGTAGCCCCATCCCTATTCTTATTCTGCAAAAGGCGAACCACAATGCATAATGAATCCAGCGCAGATAATTTACACATTTCTCTGTGTTTACGAACTCCTGGATCTCTCTCTCTCTCTCTCTCTCTCTCTCTCTCTCTCTCTCTCTCTCTCTCTGCTCTTAATAGCAGTGTCTCACCAACAACTGTGAAGCCAGTCTCTCATTTCTGTAGACACCATACTAGCACAACATTACCAGGGCATGGGGCGCAGCATCACCATGACAACCATGATCAAACCCCTGTCAGACCACAAACATGAAGGAGGGGAGTGTTGGGGGGGGGGGGGGTTCTTTGCCAGAAAAACCCAGTACAATAAATCCTAGTACCTTAGATCTGACTGACAGTCGAACAAACATACACAAGACATTCAGAGGGCAGACAGACACCTGGGCTTTCTCCTTGCAGATGAGTGAAATATGCTTGAACTCTCCTGCAATAGCCAATGCACCAGCAGAGTTCTTCAGAGACGGTTTGAAGCATGGTAAAGAGCCAAGTATTTTCCCCTCTTTATGGTTCATACTAGGGACTAGGCGAGCGGAGATAAATCCTTGTGTCCCTCTGTAATGGATGGTGGCTGAGCTCGCCATGATTCACTGCACTCTAGATAAGCCATCTGTATTTAACATGTAGCATTTTCCTATTTCCCTTTCAACAGGCTTGCCTGTCGACCTGTTCCACGCTATCTTCAACCCAGCGCTATCATGCACTCTATGGGCCCTGTCAGTAAACAAGTGTGTTTGTGTTTGTGTGTGTGTGTGTGTGTGTGTGTGTGTGTGTGTGTGTTAGTGTGTGTGTAAGTGGGGGGGTTTAGTGGTCGTGTCAGAGCAAGAGGAGATGCGCTGTAATGAGGAGACAGCTGGGGCCGTACCTGCGGCGTGGGAGAGATTGTGCAGAGGCAACAGAAGCAGGCTGAGGAGCAGCGGCAGGAAGTGGGCACGTGTGCATCTCCACTCAGCCTCAGACGCTGAGACCCCGCTTCCTGTCCAGAGAGCCATGGCCCCTCAGTAGGGAGGAGCAGAGATGGACACTTCACTAACGATGGCCAGGCACTCTGCAAAACACAACATAATAATAATTATCAAAAAGATAATAATTATCAAAAGAAACTCATACTGAATTGCATGCAAACATGATTAAAACAACACAGGCAGGTTGGTCCCAAGGAACAAATAGAGCATTGCTATTTTTTGTAGAAGAGTATGATATTTGTTGTGTCAGTTGCAATTTTTCTTGTGTGCAAAATTAACTGTATTTTCAAACAGAACATTGTGGCCCACTACATGTAATGCGCAATGACAGGCAGAAGGTTGAGAGGGCTCCATATGTGGATTAGTGGAGAAAAAAATGCATGGATTTTCACGACATAACCATCTGTTTCTGCCATGTAGCGAGAGCGGCAAATATTGTCCCCAACTCTTCATTTTCAGCTGATACATGAAAAATAAACATCAGCGGACATGACACACGCCAAGAATGAACACATATGCACTTGGAAGCGCATAGCAATTACTCTCCAAAAGGATTTTGAGAGTCTTTTAGGATGTCAGTGGGAATAATACATTTCAGTTTGCTCACCACCCTATAAATTCAGCTGTTCAGTCAAGTCTTTCAATCCTTCACACAGATACACACTGGACTCAGTAAAAAGGCTCAGGGATGATTGCATGTATTTGACATATGTCTTCTATTGACAGCGCTAATGCAAAACATGGCTGGGTCCTGAGACAGGAGTGGAAATGGATTGTCACGAGCTCCATTAATAATTAAGCAACTTCCTGGGCTTGGTGCCCTTCCAGTCCGAAAGTCTCACATTAAAACCCAGGGCGCATGAACATGCTCTCAGACTGAGGGCATTTTTCACCATTGGCAGAAGTGCATCAATTCAGCCGAGGTCTGCAAAAGCTCCCTGGTGAGAAGTCGATAATCCACAAGTCCAATCGATTCCCTCCAGCCCCCGTTCCCCACACCAACACACACACACATACACACACACACACACACACACACACACACACACACACACACACACACACACTGGCTCTACCACGCTTGGATGCATGCAGGTGTGAAGCCAAATGAGATGGGCTCTGATAATAAGTCTTTTTTTCTCTCTGTCTGTCTTGCTCTCTCTTGCTTTCCAGATTACAACACTGTAACAGTCATAGCTCTGCCTCTGCATATGAGAGACAGCGGTTAACCGCTAGCTCAGGAAAGGGAAGGTTAGAATTGTATCCACAGTTTGGGGCAAAACAAGGTTGTGAGGCATCATTAAAGAGTGACCTCAGACAAACCAAAGTGTCTTCTCTTGCTGTATTTTCATGCAAAGCACCAATCTCTCTCTCTCTCTCTCTCTCTCTCTCTCTTCCTCGCTCTCTTTCTTTATACATAGAAACCTCTGCAGTCAACACGCAAACTAAGGCTTTTACTAAGCCTGTGAATTCCACCTCTTCCTCATTCCTGTATTTAAGCTTCCCTCCCCACTGTGGCAGATTTTCCTCCCTGAAATGACCCCATCCAGATGTTGCTGTTCTATGTGATCTACTAACACAGTTTAGTGAAAAGAAACCGCGGTAACAGATCGTCTTTTGCTGAGCACACGATGAGCGGGATGGTTTGGGGCAAGACAATTCATCACTCGGAGCAGTGCTCTGATCTTTTTTAACACTTTGCCTTTGTCACATTCTCTTTTTTTTAATGAAACACATTCATGACTAAATCGTCTGCACAGAGAATTGCTGAACTGCACAGAAGCTCTGTTTTGGCCAGAAACCTGAGAGTCACTGTTGAAAACAGAAGCACTCA
This sequence comes from Sardinella longiceps, assembly GCA_027497455.2. Lineage (NCBI taxonomy): Eukaryota > Metazoa > Chordata > Actinopteri > Clupeiformes > Clupeidae > Sardinella > Sardinella longiceps. The sequence continues at coordinate 818,275 of JAODXP020000003.1, forward strand.
GCAAAGAAAAGAAAGGGGATATCCTTACCTCTTTGTCTTTTTAAAACCTATTTAGCTTCATGTCCTCATTTCAGTAATCCCCGGCAGTCAGAGCCAGTATACCTAAAACCAGAGATAGAGGATAAAAGATTACATGTCTCATGGACCAGACAATGTCAAAATATGCTTCACAAGGAGTGAGCAGAAATGCTCAAAACCTGCTTGCTAAGGCCTCAGAATATTAACAGACAAAACCTACACCTACTACAATCCCAGAAGACAGGAGCGAACGAAGGAGGAAGGGAAAGATACAAAACAAAAACAAAACTGCTTTTGGGATTGTTACATTCACACTATATCATATTATGAAAAAAAAAACAACCACACATACACAATTGTTGTTCTTTTTACAGTCGCAAGTTAGAAAGAACTCTACATCAAAGTCATTTTGTAGACAGTTGTCTCGGAACATGATCGTGTTACTTATTGAATGTGTGATCACGAAACTGTTCTATCCCGCGTTTTTCCTTTCTCCTCCTTGCTTTGAGCTGCATCCTGCGTGTGCAGCTTCCATCCATCTGTGAGATCTACAAACAGAATCCAAAACCGCCAGGGAGTCTGTCTCCACGACTACCACGCAGTAAGCTCCTCTCCAGCTCAGCTTACACTATCCAAATAACAGCTGCCCCCTTGTGAGGTCTGCAGGAAAAGGATTATACAAGCCTCAGGTTTGGGGCTTATACACAGGAGTCCTGCGTTGATCTTGGAGACCCATCAAAGGAAGAGGTTCTCACCATGGGTCAATTACGGTGGGCCACTCTCTCTGTTCTAAGAGTTTTGGTACATTATGGTTTCCAGACGGCCGTAATAGCATGGATTTGGTTTAAAGCTAAAAGGTCAGCTCAGTCTCCCTCAACAGAAAAGCGAGAGAACAGCCCAACCCCATCCTCCCTAAGGAAGTGGATGGTTTGGCGTCGGCGGTCATAATGGCTGCAGTCAAACAGGCAGCCGCCCCTCGGTTTGTTTCCAGCTAATGCACAGGGGGGCTAAGCAGCTTTGCTCGGGGTCATCACTGAAGTTGAGAGATGCTGACCATGTCTGGTGTTTGCTGAGTGGAGTGGCCAGCTTAGAGGCAGCAGCAGCACTCTCACTGCCCCACTGCTCGGAGCTGCAGTCATCGGGCAGGACATGGGCATCCCTGGAGGTCAGCTGTGGGTGGGGGGACTGGGTGAGCTTAGGGTGAGCGCCTTGGCCAGACTGAGCAGATGGTGCCATGGGCTTATAACATAGAGGGAAAGCAAAGGAAATGGGTTATCGGACTAATTTGGAAGAACAATACAGATGCTGACTGAGACTGGTTATCTCGTTGTCTGTGGATATCCAAGTTCTCTTTCGCTCCAGGGCCTGATAGATATTCATTCACATTTAGTTTGTCGACTCCCCCGCTTTGTCTGTCCTTACATAATCTCTGGGTATTGGCATGGTGTCTAAAGCAAGAGGTCACGGCCAAGCGGTTGATATATTAGGCATTTGCATCACACCATGGATCTCACAAAGGCATATGCACTAGGAAATCAAAGAAAACAAGCAGCAAGCGCCGAATGGCAAGGCCTATCTAATAGTCTAGGAAGATGGAAATGTATGTTATTTTTTTATTTATTTATGCTCATTTATCTCTTCTGTAGATGTATCTTAGTTCAAAGAAGCTAAGATGCAGATATCTTGACCAAAGGACACTGACATCACAGTGTAAAAAGAGCAGTGTTGCAGTATCATACAGCGTAAACACTGATCATTGGTCTCTCTGTGTGGCCTGTCTCAGTAAACAAAAAAAAAACTAGTTAATGACTTAGATGTTTATCCAGTTCTCAGTGAGTAATTGATGATGATCTCCCTGGTCAAAAATTCAACAAAAAATAAGCATTCACTTTTATCTGCTAGGGTATAATCACATCTCGTTCCTCAGATTTTATTACTTTTTTTTTAAGTTTTGTAGGGCACTCCCAATAGTTTTTTTTCCTGATCTCTACTTTGGCAGGGGCTTTCTAAACAGCGATCATATTTCTCCCCACTGCTAAATGGCGAGAGAACTGTCGGCTGGCGTCGCTGGAGCTGAGCGGCAGGTTCCCTTCTATGACCCCACAGCCTGTTGGTGGAATGTGTGTGTGTGTGTGTGTGTGTGTGTGTGTGTGTGTGTGTGTGTGCAATATGTGTGTGTATGTGTGTGTATGTGTGTGTGTATATGTGCGTGTGAGCTGTGCCAAAGGCAGATGGCTCCGCATCGCGGCACTCCGCACACAGGTGCCTGCCAGAGCACTGATGGAAGGAAGAGGCACGCAGAGAGCGGCACAGTGAGGGGGAGGGTGTGGGGGGTGTGGTGTGTGTGTGTGTGTGGGGGGGGGGGGGGGGTGACGAACCGGGCTCACTTTCAGCAGGTACACCATCCATCCACTGCCAGACAGTAGGAGGATTAGTGTTGTTTCGCCATAAAGGCTGGTTTACATCTGTGAGGGATGGGAAAGCTCAAAAGCACTTACAGTGTCTGCCTACACAGTTGAACATGTAACATGAGACAATACTAGTGTCTTAATGCCTGCTCTTAAAGTCAAGACGTGAACGCATTTTATAATGACACATTGCAAATGTGTCTCATTCCCTCCATGTTGAACTAAAGTAGATATATATGCACCCTCATATCTCATTGCATTTATATGCACCCATGTAGCAGAATGACCAAGTACAGCAATGTGAGAAAACAGAAGAGCCGACTGAGGAGCAGTCAGTGAGTCCACATCACAACTCAGTGGAATGCATCAGTAGATTTGAAAACATGAGCCAGAACAGCAGGCAGGTACCTGGCATAAAATAAGCACAGGCTTACGGTTCCCAACAGACATGCATGAATAGGAGACTGCTAATAAGCCAGAGTGCTCTGCATGGTAAATGTCAGGGGGGCTACAAGCAGTCTTAATATTTCTCCAAATGCAGAAAAAAAAATAATTCAATAAATCCACGCTTTATGAGCCGGGCTGATATAGAAGAGCACTGGGTGTGTGGGGGTGTGAGGGGTGTGTGAGGAGGGATGCGGCACAAACGCAAAGACTGGGCTGTGCTGGTGGTGATAGCGAGTCCTCTGATCACATCCCCAGGGTTCTGTGAAGCGCGGACAAGTGCTGAGAGGCTTAGAGGCTGAATGTGTTCAATCCTCCCACTTTGGGCTCAGACATTTTTTTTTTTTTGCTTTTTTGCTCCTGCAGACTTGTCACATCCGCGGCAACCGGTTGTACAGAACATTCCAGATTCATTACCAGTCTGCTACTCTACGATAAGTGTGGCTGAGCCCGACACAACCATGTCCCAATAATCTAAACAGGAAATCATGGTACACATGTCCATATGATCTGTAAATCTGAGAGGAATAAACACCTTACTACTAGCAGTGATGCGAGGCAACAAGAGTGCTCTGGAGAAATACAAGCCTGGCAGGAATAACGATGTGGCTATGATTACATTTAAGGCATAAAGTTAAGAGCCTTTAAAGTGAAATTAGATTTTTAAAGGAGGCCACTCTAATACAGGAAGCAATACTTTCAGGTTCCATCGATCCAAGAACCGTTAAGTTGTCAGCCATCTCTGACTTACAATAAAATCTATGGTTAAATTGAGATTTTTTTGTTAGCCTTGTTTTGATCGTGTCCATCTGCTTAGCTAAGTGCTGACCATCATGTTATAGGCTATTGTTCACACGATGCAGCACGATTCAGGTCAAATCAAGCTAAACCAACTGTCTGTCATTTGGGTTTACAGGTTTGTATATTAGAGCATTATAAGGAAACCACACATAGGCCATGTTTAAATATTAACTAGAATAATTATGTTAAATTTTCAACACTGCATCACAAAATGCTGAGGCTGCTCTAACATGCATTGGTAACCCACTTATGGAGACCATTTCAAATACCACAGCATACAACCTACCTAGTGCCAGAGGAACGAAAGCCTACTTTATTTTTACCTCTCCCACCCCGGAAACAGGCTTCCCAAAGCCCAGATCATCCTCTTTAATCTACTGTCATTACAGATGAGCTGCATGATAGCACATCACCACACAACTGCTCCCATTGCGGACAGCGGCTTTTATGGCAACTTGAATGAGATAGCCTCGGATAAGTGCTGGTCTGGTCACTAAGTAGGAAATGGCACACACACACACACGCACGCACACACACACACACACACACACACACACACACACACACACACACACACACCGTCCTGAGTGGAATATGACCACAACGGGTGTGGCAGGGAGTCAGCTTTCTGGCCATGTACATATCGACAATTAATGCATAATCTCTCTCTCTCTCTCTCTCTCTCTCTCTCTCTCTCTCTCTCTCTCTCTCTCTCTCTCTCTCACGCACACACACATACACGAACATACCTACACACACCTTGGCCTTCCGGTATGATCATTTCACACCTGACACAAGCACACTTCACAGCTGAAGAACATGCCTGTATATGGGCACAGCACAGGGCAGGGTATATCTTTCCCTGGAAATCCTGGTTTTAAATATTGTGTTCCTCTGCATAAATGTGTGCATAGAACAGCCCTGATATTGCTGGCAAACCTGCCCAGGAGACAGCACTCAAATTCAGTACTGGTATTATGTTGATAATTAATGTTAAGATGATCTTCGAAGCATTTAATTCATCTATTTCAGTTTGTCTCTCTGAACCTGACTCAATATGCACGACTATCTTTAGACCCAAGAATGAATACTCACACAGATAATTGAAACATTTTGTGTAATGGATCTACCAGTGTGCAGAGGTGTCAAGGTAAAAATTCATACTTATCTGTCCTCTACGTTCTCCTATTCGTGTTGCTTGAATCCAAATCAAATAATAGGCCATTTAATCACTGCATCAACTAGTGAAAGGCACAGATCCATCACACAGCTAAGACCTTGTCAACACAGATTCCAATTAGCATATCTTTGCCTGGCAGGCCTCTTCAGCTAGGCTGCCTTTACCGTGGTACATACTAATAGCTACACGCCATTCCTCTACCAAGAAAAAAAAATAAAAGATAAGGCTGAAGACACAATATGCACGATAGTCTAATACTATTTAGAAATCTTACGGAATATTACAATGGATAATGACACACCATGAAAGTCATTCGAAACAGAAGAGGCATCATTCTTTCACCTTGTTGTGTTTGTGAGCCTTGGATAAACCTTTGCTGCAGCACTCTCTGGACGAGGTATTATTCTACCATTCTTTTTTTAATATGTGATAAATAATAGCTACATAGCTTCATCTCCTCCAACCCATTATTCCGGCGCTAAATTAAAAATTTAAACCCATCCAGCAAGGTAGAGGGTGTAACCTGAGCCGTTGCCAGGAGACAGCAGATCCAATCAGACGAGCATCTCTGGGACTCTATGAAAAATGGCAGCACCTTGTCAAGTGAAGCACCACCACAGTCTGTTTTATTTTTAGCCCTCCACTGCTTCCCCTGTTCTCTTGGCATCCTTTAAAATACAACTGTCCCCTAACTCATATCAAATGTATCCAGGTTCTAAATGCAGCCCTTAAGCATTTTTTTGTTTTTTTTTTAACCTGGCACAGGCACATGAAGCTGACACTGTTTTTGAAAACACCCAAAAGCTCATAGATCACTTTTTAGCATGTAAAATAGTGCATTATCTTTTTATTTCTCCAGGCAATCAATGATAAATAATTCCTGATACAGCGGGTAATTCTTACAAGCTGCTGCAGTGGCATCCTTTATATCCCTGACAACCTATCCTGGTAACTGGTGAGAAATTCCTTTATTGATCGAGCAGAGAGGGGTGAGGAGAGCATCTAAAATTCTTATGTGAAGAAAATCAATGGGCGCAGCAAAAGGGCTGACAATGAGCAAGATGACGGGACACCTGCTACGAAAACTCAACACCAATCTTTGGCTCATTAAGCCTGACCTGCAGCCACGAGGTTAAAATTCAAAATGGATTCGTCTATAGCGGTGGCACCTGCTTCGCCCACCCAGACCAGAGACGCCATGAGAGTTCAGGGGTCAGAGAGACCCCAGCCCCCACAAGCCAGTCATCATGTCACACTGGGACACTTACTGCCATGACATCACAGAACACAATTTCACCAACAGTAAAAAGAGGAACAGATAATAAATTTTCTTGCGCCACAGTGGACAATAAACCTCTGCCATCTCTGTACTAAAACCAGAGAGGATTCAAGCGATCTTTGCTAAAACACACATACCTCATGTGTAGAGTCTAGGATCAGGCTCATAATTGCAAACGCATTCTCAACCCACGTCACCTAACAATATATCAAATATATGTTTGATGTTTAATGGTAATTCATAAGACTCTCTTTCAAGTAGATAACCCGTTAAAAAATAATGACTTTCATGCTGAATTAATTAATCCTGTGATCATAAACATTTTAATATAAGTGCTGACATGATTCCGCTCAGTCTTGTCCATGCACACCCACATTACATCTAGCAGCCATCTTGTCACTACCTCTACATCCATTTATGTCAGTCATCAAGAAGACAGCTCCCTCCACCTCCCACCACATCCTCTCCCAACATTAAACTGCATTTGGCATACAAGAACTAGGCTAAAGCAAATATCAAAAGTTGCGAAATGTCAAGAAGAAAGCAGTGACAATGACATATTTTTGAGAAACTTAATATGGCATCCCAAATACATGTCTGTGTCACCCAAAGTGTAGGCAGTCTTTGTTAGATAGATAGATATAGAGAGGTTGATCTTGACCTTTTTTTGTTATGTTGAGACAAAGACTAAAACAAGACAAACGCACAATTTTAGTGTCTATACAGAGGCTAAATGAGAACAAGTCAGGGGACCAATACTGTCATTCTATCGCTCCTGGTAAAACTTGCATCTTAATTGTTTACAGCAGATAAATCTGTCAGTTTTATTTATCGTTGGAACATCTCCGGATGATTTACTTAGGTCACAGAGAGACATCGATGGCAGCCTTTCTATTCTAGAGAGGAAATCTGGGGACACTTTTAACATCAGCCAGAAATTTGTTAAGAAGGAATATGACAAACGACAGAAATTACATCTTAGAGACACATGGGGGCATATGTGAAACCAGGGAGACTTTATATCCCCAACATTTTCAGCTACAGAATAGCCTACAGAGCAATGCTGAAGTGCACCCAAATGACCCAACTGACCAAATGACCCAACATTACAAATATCACCTCCTCAAGACAACGACAAAGCATGGAATAATTCATGTTTACATCAACATAACCAGGGACGCCGCTGGGGGGGGGGGGGACATAGGATAATTCTAAGGGCCCAGCACAGACAGGGGGGCCAAGAGAAAATTTTAATATTAAAATCAATATTTGAGGGACCCAAAAAAAAAAAATTGACATAGGGCCCAAAATTTCTAGCAGCGCCCCTGAACATAACAATAACATAATCTGAATTCCTGTTCACCTGTTTGATCTTTTTCAGGGGAAAGTTGAGAGCCATGTTTTATATAATAAAATTGGATCTCTTTTACTATGACAAATTGTTTTCCATTGACGTGCATTCAGGGCATATGAGTGTCCATAATAAAAGCATGCCCTTCACTAATTAAACGTCAGTGTTTCTGCTGATGGAAGAGTGGAAGGAGCAGTTCAGTGAACCTTGTTCTCTTTGGATCTAATTAACTTGAATATGTAAGCTGTGGAGATATATGAGATCACATTTAACCATGACACATCTGACAGCAGGCCAAAATTATGAGCAAAGAAATGGTGAAACTCCAGTTTCTTTCTACCAAACCTCACCATTTTCTTGAGTCCTTGTTCTCCTCATAATTCTATAAATATTGACTTTAGGCAATCCATTTACTCAGTTTTGACTGTTATGGTGGGTGCAGAACACAACAGATGCCCATAGCGTGACATGAAGAACTGCTTTTCTGTAACACACACACACACACACACACAACTATGCATAGAACAGAGTAGGTATTGACTTCAGACTAATCAAGTCTATGTCTTTAAATGAAGGCTCAGTCTCTAAACTGAATGTCTATCAGAGAAAAGCCTGTTATAAGCTATAGCCTATATAGAAGCATCTGACATGGCACATAATGTCATTTAACCTTAATCTCCATGGCACCCAAACATCTATCTTTCACGAAGAGAGCATTAGGCCTACTCCAATGCGGTTTTGTTATGGTAGAAGCACAGATGGGATACTGCAACCCTGCACATGATCCTGCTTTCACTTGGGTAGGCTACAATAAAACATCACTTCAAGTATAAACTTACACAAATGCACAATGTGCAACATCAATTGAAAATGTACACAAAACTGTTGTTGAGTTAAAACGAATAGCGAACATATTGTTGAATCTGATCTGACCGCCAATTTCCCTCATCAGACAGTCCACAAACCCCATTAGCTTCCATTGAGTTGCAATCACAGCGTAGAGCTTACGCTCCGGAAAAACCTGGCATCGGTCACTTGGTCGGCAGTTATCAAGCGTAATTTAAAAAAGGAATCTGTTTTACCAAATCGCACGCTTATTTGTAAGCCTCTTTAAAACCAAAACCAAATTGTATTTTAACCCAAGTCATTATGCAAAACAAGGGAAGAACAAAGGCATAAAACGTTGCCGTGCATGATTGAGGGGTCCCCCGTGTATTCTTAAACGAACAATGAGACTGGAGGATACAGCTGGGTGGCACGAGCAGAGGATGCCACCGACAACCTGCACCAACCGCATAGGCAAACAACATCAGGACCAAGTCAAATTTGGGGTAGTCTACATCTTGTTCGACTTTCTCTTTTATGGTGTAGCAGAAGTTATTTGCTTTGGATGACAATATGCAATTCCAGTCGATAGAAACGGGGAATTCTCTTCCGCGCACAGACAACATCCAAAATTGCACCGACCGAGGTGAGCATAAAGAGAGTTGAGTGAAAAGGACCTCAGCTTTTAGTGCGGCATTGTTTTATTTAATATGCTAAACAAAGACTAAATAGGCGAGAGTCAACAACTATAAAATCTCACTTACCTTAAAAAGGTTTATTGTTGGTCAAATTCATGAGGCCATTCACGTAGGGGCTTCATAAGGAGCGGGAGGTGTGTAGGGAGGCTAACAAATTATAATCCGTTTTCTCCGGGCTGTCTTCCACAATTTTGAGATGGTCTGATTTTTTTGCAAGAAAAAAATAAGACAAAAAACATTAGTAACGGTGATGGTGTGCTATCTCACTGTGCCGCTATCTTTCTGTCCCCATTTCGAGAAGCCTCCGTTAGGCTGTGCGGTGTAGGAGAATGGTGGTTGATGTCATCGATACTCTCTCAGCCCTCCTCCTTGGTACCCTCCCTATTCACACACACACACGCACACACACCCTACTCGCGGTGATGTGATGAAGGCCTCACCAATGGCAACCTCTCTGAAGGCTTTGTGAACTGGAAAGAGCCGGAGGTCAGTCTGGATACTACGAAATTTGACTTGAATTTGACAGGGAGGGTAAACCTAAATAAACCTCGTGGCATTTAGATTACATCTAGATATTTTAGTCTAAATTAACAATAATGAAGCGCATCGCTTCCTCAGTGAAAAATTCTGAAGATACTTATGCACTAAAAATGCTTCCACAGTGTTTTTTGATAAAATAGTGTCTTGTGACCCCCCTCACCTTCTCTTCCCCTTGTTGTAATCCAGGAGTTGATCTGCAGCATACAGCATTAGGGCCAGCCAAGTCAGCAGAAAGCTGTGCCAGCTGACACAGTTTCCACCCCTATACTGGAGACAGCCACAGCCTTCACCAGGCTAGTCCACCCTCCTGTTTGACACAGATTCGAGCTCTACTGATGTTGCGGGATATACTTGCCTAAATTTGAAATTATAAAACACTGTCTTCATTCTGCTCCAAAGCCACAGAGGGTGGGTTTTTAATGAGGCAGGTGCCTTGCAGAAATGCATTTGGCCAGGGGGACAGTATATAGACTGAAAATGCAAAAGGTCTACTCAACACCTCGTCTTGCTACGACTGCATGTTGGGGGCCTTGTGGAGATGTCTGGAGCATGTGTTCTATCCTTAAAACATCTAGCTTAGTGTTTAGATAATGACACAGCTACCATGCATTTTCAAAAATAAAACTTTTTTTTTCCTGATACATGCTGCAGGTAACCTAAGAAACTTTCATGCATTAGGTAGCCTAAATAAACATTCACACAGACAGTATCCTACTGGTTTAAATGTAACAGTTGATTCGGTCTTTGTTATCAAAAATGGTCGGTTGTTCAATGCCAGACAAAAAGCCAACCTCAGATACATGAATTTGTATCTACTGCCACCCTGTGGCAAAAGTAGACTCCATTGTGAACTAGTGCCCCAATGTGGTTTGTCTCTGCTCAAGTCTATAGCTAGGTAGTGGAAAATATTGTGTTAAATACTGTTATTGGCTTTAGAGTCACTGGTTGTACAAACAATCCGTTAAAAAAAATGTGTATGACATCAAAGTTCACATTTAGTGGCAAAACGTTGACACAATACAAAGGTTATTCTGTCAACTATGTGTCTGGAGCAAGGCAGAATTCAACATTCCTTGCCCTTTGAAAAGAATACGTAAGAGATTTAGTTGATTGTTGATAGCACCAATTTCTTCCCAAAAGTAAAAAGTACATACCTGGGAAATCCTACCACATGATAGGATTATTCCTAATCCTGCTTTGAGATAAAACAGTGCAGCAGCAAATTAGTCTGAAAGTAGTACAACTAAATGGCTTGATAAACAATAGTAAACAATATGAATATTGTTACGGGGATGTGTGGGGTTCATGAACATGTAATGCTTGTTTACATTTTGAGAGACGTATCAGATTGTTCAGAGTTTGATTGCCCAATGATCATCCATTTGTTGGTTGTGAAATGTTCAAGATGATTGGATGTGGGTTTTTACAGCATTGCTCACTCCAATGTACTGGCATTTTTATTTTGATAGATGAGATCATGTGAAAAGAAGATTTTCAGTAATTCGGTGAAAATGTCTTCAATAAATATATCATACTTCTCCCTGTCCCTACACCCACCCTATCTCTTCAGACACTCCTACTGTATGTATTTTGTTATGATGCAGTATATTATGTTGTTAAACTTTGAAAGTCCGTCGTCCGACTGGCTCTGTATTTAGGTTTTGGTATACTGATTTAATTACTATCAACTTATTCCCATCAACGCTGATTTATGAGTCAATACCTACAATAAAAGTGAGAATTTTGAAAGTAACCACACTGACAATAGCATTTTTGAAGCGATGACAGCTTTCGCAAAGACATTTTTTGGGGTTTGATGCAACAAACTTAATTTGGACATTTCTGTCTGTAAACCCTCCCAAGATGTCAGGTATACATGTCTAATTCAAATAGGTCAATCTTTTCACTAAACTGATCTTGCAAGCCACTTGTGCCTTATTTTTTTTGCCTATTTTCTGTGAAACTAGAAAAAAAACATGGGACACAATTTGTAAAATAGCTTTAACTGAATTCAGAGAAGCTGGAAAACTAAACTACTATCATTTTACAGTTTTAATAGATACAGTGCAAAACAGTAGATTTTAAAATTGGAAATTGCTTTCCAACATAACCCAACATATATTTTGAAGAGATCTCAAGCATAACTTCCCAATCCACAGGATCTCTGGATCTTGAATTGCCTGATCTATGTCTCAGTATCCATCCCTCTCATGCTATCATATGTGCAGCAGAGTAGAGATTGCAACACCAGGACAAGGACTAGGCAGAACAAGGCTCCTTTAACAGTGTTGCCTGTTGTTGCCATGCAAGCATCTTCTTGAGCTCGGTATTTTCTTCACAGTCCTTTTTAAGTGATCAGTTTCGGTGATATAGGGGGACTTTGATATCTCTTTCAGCTACTTCAGCCATCATTTTGCTTGTTCCTGATCATTCCCATTAGAACTGGTCTTGGAAAGGGATAGGGTCTTCTATTCCTAATTCTCTAATTCCCTAGAATCTGACAATGGCACTGCACTCTCCATGCATCAGATTGAGCCTTTGTTATCTGCTGTGCTACTGTATAACTGGATTTACAATAGGGAGATGTGGATGCTGTGCCTTAATACAATTACTCCTGAGATGAAAATCTTATTTTTCAGCCTTTTCCATTTCTTTTTTTTTCCCCACAGCACATTTCTTCAGAGATTGTTGAGTATGTTTTATCTGGTGGTATTGTATACTGAGTGCCCTGACACTTGTGGGCATTGTGACAAGTGAACTGTGGGGTGAAGGGGCTACCTTGAGTAGGAAAGCTGTGTCCAAAGATAGACTGGCACACTGGATAATAGAGTCTATATTGAACTGACGAGGAGGAGCCAGCACAGCATGTCTCTGGGAGGGTCTTCTAAAGGCAGATCATCATCATGGCTACTTCTTGATTATTTTAAGAAGTGACAAAGCCCTCTGTTTCTCAGAGGGTGGGCCATGCAACCCTGAGTCTGGACCTCTTATTAACAGAAACCTAATTTAGCCACCTTTATATTTAATGTGTGCAGTTATGTCATAGCTATATTTCTAATCAGGCTATTGACATGGAATTTTGACCAGATTTTAATCCACATAATGTCATCAAAACATTAAAGCCCTTAAATAAAGTTATGAAGCCTAGAAATCTAGACGTACCCTAGCAGTAGCAAATAGTTTTGCTCAGCCGGTATGTCTAGCCATGAACCACAGGGCCTCAGAAACACCAGTAAGTCTTCTTCGAAGGCTTGTTTTTGGCCAATCATATCACTCTAGACCATATGTTCTCAAAGTGAAGCCTGGGGGTCAATGGCGGCCTGCAATGAATCTCCGTTTAGTGGTGTTTGGTTGCATCTATAGGCATTTATTTTGCAATTAGTGCTGTCAAACGATTAAAAAAATTAATCTGATTAATCACAAAATTTTTCAAAGATTAATCATGATTAATCACTTTAATCACAACTCATTTCCTCCAGTAAGAATTTGGATGCGAGGGTATATTGGATCCTTATTTTGCCCTGTAAGGCCCTGATACTGAATAGTTGGCTTTGTTCGTCTCAAATGGGGCAATTCACACCTGTCCCTACCCGAAGGATTCTCCAAACATGTTGTTGGACAGTCAGGAGCTAGGCCATAATCTTTGTATAGTTTGACTTGATAACCGTTCCATTTTCTATCTGAAATTTAACATAATACATGCCATGAAAGTGCAACCATATCCATCAGGATTAATCTGAGTTAATTTTTTAATCCGAGTTAAATTTTTGGATTAATCACGTGATTAATCAGTTAATTTTGCCAGCACTAATTGCAATAAATGTAAACTGTAGATTCAACTTGGTCATTCAAATTATTACCTCCGCCAAGGGGATTATGTTTTCGCCACTATCTCTGTGTGCTGTGTGTGTGTGTGTGTGTGTGTGTGTGTCTGTCTGTCTGTCTGTCTGTGTACAAGATAACTCGAAAAGTACTGCACGGATTTGGATGAAATGTTCGGACAAATAACAAATTCAATTTTGGTGGTGATTGGTGATCCACAACACAATCTGGAATTTATATTGTGTATGTGACCACATCGACCGTCCTACCTGCTTTTGCTGCTCTAGACGCCAGTTTTCCGAAATATCCACCTCTCTCGAGTCCCTGTCCTCCTGTCCGGGGGTAAGCTTCGTCCCTTATGAATCGGGCAGGATCTGCTGGGCCAAGCTTCTTGTTATCCCGGACCTCAGGCGGGGCCTATCCACATAGACTTTTCTATTTGATTATTTCCTGTATTCTGCAAACTCATTACATTTTTGTTCATCATTCATTCCTCTGACTCTTTCTGGAATAACCCCTGTTCTAGATAAACCTTTGCTGTCAATAATCAGTTTATCAGCATGCAGAAGGAGAAAAGACAACCAATGATTCCTGCCCATGGTTTAAGCCTGGTCTATCAATCGTGGTGAGACTAAACATTTTGATGTTATAGTCTAGCTATTTTAGACTAAAAGTAAAGTGTAATAAAGTGGAATGAAAAGAAGTATTGTACACACTGAGAGAAGAAATTGGCAATGCTCTTCACCACCACCTCCTCCTCCACAAATAGCATGTACTGTAAATCGTCCGTCTGACCAAATTACATTCTTCTTTATTTCAGTTTGTGTATGTGGCTTGAGAGGGTGGGGTCTGTAGGGTGAGTGCGTGTTGAGGCAATGACAGTGGCGTGCATTACTTATATTTTCTCTGTAAAACATGTCTTTAAAGGAAAATACCGGAGTGAATTCAAGCATAGCCCTGTTGAAAGAGCTTGCTAAATGCTCTAGTTAGCGAGTCGAACAAAGTAATTTGGTACAGCACAGACCGAATGCGAACGCAGAAGCGAACAGGCACTTTACACTGAATCAATGGGACCTGACTGTTGGAAACCGAAAGTAAGATCTGAGGTTACATTGACTCAATGTAAAGTGTTTCGCGTTCGTGTTAGGTCTATGCTGTTCGAAATTCGTTCATTTCATGCGAAACATATTGCTAGAAGGCTCGTGCAGCAGGGTTTGAATTCACTCCAGTATATTCCTTTAAGGAGGCCTTTTGGCCTCTAATCCCTTATTTAACACACGCACACGCACACACACACACACACACACACAGACACAGACACACACACACACATACCGAAGCGACCTTGAAAGCCACTATTTAAAACTGAGCTATTATTAAAGTTTTTATTAATAATTGTACCTGCTGCCTCAGTTCTCTCTGGGTGGTGCTACACCTCTCACAGTCATTCTGGTACCCTGATCAGAAATATGGCAAGAAGCTCCTGTTTGATTGATACTTTTGTAAACTTATTTCCCCCACTGTATTTTTTTTTCCCTTCTTTTAAAAATCCCTCACCTGTCCTTGTTGCAGCACGACTGAAGTGTAGTGATGTATTGTTCAAAGTATAAGGGGGAACAAAGCACACCGCCGCCAATACAGTTTTGGCCGACCATTTACGCAAACTAAAATTACAGTGTATTCATTTGCAGGGTAGCTCTATTCACAGGGCTATAATAGGTTTCAAATTCATACTCAATTTGTCTAAACCTTTTGAAAGGGTTGTTTTGGTGTGTGTTTTTTTTTAGGTGAGGGCTTTTGTTTTTTAGGTTTAAGCACCCAAAAACTAGAAATAGAATGAGAATGTTAAAAACTGTATCTTGACACAACCACATCTAAACGCACAATGTCCACAATCACATGTTGCTATGTAAGAATGGAAAAAATATTGTATCCAGATGTCTGGGGAGAGGGGTTTTATCAACATTTGTCACATCATATACAATATTTGCTTTCCAAACAAATGTTTTTGTTTTGTTTTTGTTTTGTTTTGTTTGTTGTCATGACTATGAAAGTAAAACAGGTTTGGTTTGATGCCCTGCCCTTAGATGGTGCCGACTCCTCATCTGACTGATCTGTGTCAGCCCTGTGTCATGGGTGTGGACACTGCAAATCACCAGCAATCAGTTAAATTAAACTCTGAGCCCTGAAGCCATCAATTAAGCAGAAATATGCCCCTTAAAGTAAAATTTAGGTCAATAATCAATCAAGCTTAATATTTATGTTAATGTGAATTTCTAATGCCTGTTTTCTCTCTATCATAGTGGGTGAGGCAGTTAGTGCAGATGGGTGACGCCGGCAAAATGTAAAGTTAGGTCAAACATATTGAAACTGTTGTTGTAGAGATCAGGCAAACTGGTACAGTCTCTGAGGCTGTGTACACAGAGAATAACCTATGGTTGGATACAACATGGAATTTGAATAAGCTAGATTTTCTGCTTCTAATAATAAAAAATGGTCATAGTACTGACTTGTTTTCACAGTAGCTACTGTATACTCACAAAGTCATTATATCCCTATATTCTGATATTAAGCACTGCAATAGTCCCATTTTTTAGAAACCACATTATGAGCATGCTGTCATTAATCTGGCTGTCATTTAATGGAAAGCCCATTAAACGCATGCCACCAAGCTAGGCCTCTCTGATGCATTCTGGTGTTGTCTTACACATGTGCACTTTGCTGCATAGGCCCACTAGGACCTAAAATAGTGGTAATGGTAGGTAAGGGGCCAGGAGCAGAGTTACCATCTAAGTCCCCGCCCTCAACACACACACACAGACACACACACACACAAATCAACCCCTACTGACGTCTGTCACACTCTATTTATATGGTAAGCACCCATGATGTGGCAAGATCAAGTTTCCGATCGTTGTGTGTGTGTGTGTTTCCCTCAGTCTGTAAACATAGACTGGGTCTTCACATCATGCTCGTGGGGAACGTAGGCAGACATCAAGAAGGGAAAAATTAGACACCGGCTCTTTGTGGAGGAAAAAAGAAACCCGAATGACACTACATTACTTTGAGTCTGTGCTTCCCCATTCCAGAGCAGGGCTGTCTCCTGGAGGCTGACCTAAATATGATTCATTGTCTAGGGAGGTGTTCAGGGGCAAAACATGTTTGCTTTTCCTCCATGCTCATGGCTAGGGGAGGGAGCCAGTGCCATTTAAGCAACATGTACAGCTGCTTTCTCGCCACTTTCTCAAAGGATGCCTAGAGCCAGATTACCACCATCATTTGAACTTCTATTTCTGCAGGCTCACTCTGTCTATAGCTTCTGTTGGGGGGCGGGGATCCTACTTATCCCAGCTGCAGCAATTCATTTCACAGCCATCCATTCCGACAGACTGAATAATTATACTGAATGAATGTGATGTAACGTAGTGGAAATGTCTTACTGGTGTGGCAATGACTGGTGTCAGTGCAATATGCGAGTGTGTTTTTCTAAATGTCCATGCATGTGCACATGTATGCACTCAGACGTGGTAGGTGTCTGCATATTCCTATGCCCTTCTACAAGGATAACATAACTGCATTCATCGCACGTGGAGTAACTCAATCTCTTTCTGCTGAAGCGTCATATTTAGCAGTGCTATAGCAGTCACAATGTATACAAATAGATGCCCTAGAAAATAGGTTTCTAAAGAGCCACACATACTGTACATTACATTGGCAAAAGAGACCAATTATTTAAATCCTATCCTGAAGACCACCAACAGAGAGAGCTTTCCCTCAATCATTTAACTTTTACAACTAAACATCAGACCCTGTTATTCCAGACAGCACACTGAATCAAATGGTAGGCTAGCTAGGATACAAGATACGAAGGCAATAAATGATGTGGCCTCTTGCCCCAAAGCTCAAGTTACCCAGGCACTAGGAGTGCATTTGGTTGTCATGCACTGCATCTGAAGGCCAAGATGCAAGACGTATGCCAATACAGCACGTATTAAGCTACAATTTTAAAAAAAAATAAAAGATACAAAAACGCAGAAATTCTTGTTTGGGATACTGAATTTTATTCAGACATCTCAAAACATATTTTGTGTTCTGAAGTAATGTTTTTAAATTAATCAAATCAGTTTGGAGTTGCTGAGAATGTCCCTGGTTCAGAGAGGAGAGGGGTTAGGATGTTGTCAAAAGTGCTGTCAAACCAGGTGAGATTTAACTGAACACACACACAAAACAACGCAGATAATGACTCAGTTAATGGAACACATAAGTGGGGTAAAATAAGACTAGGGTGTAGAAGTAAAGTCATTACCATACCCTGTAAACCAGGTTACCAAAACTGTTGTCATCCATATACAGCTGATAATAATAATACCACATTTCGACAAAATAATGCATAGATCTCCATGTAACTTCTGCAACTGATGACAGATGACCTTAGGATGGGTAAAGTGCCAAGTCCTAAAATAAATGAAATCTCATTTCATGAAGTGCAAACCATCAATCCTATGATGTGAGTTGACTCTGCCTTCAGGTGGGACCAAGTGGGACTACGCTCAGGTGATCCAACAAGGAGGCCACCAGAGGAGATGCTGAATGTACCATGACAGAGTTCCCACTTGTTAACAACACATCATAGGGTCCATTCTGGATAAAAAGTAAATTAATGGCTAGTAATATCAGTGACGACACACAGAAAGAGTTGAGAGAGCATGAGGCAAAAAATCATTTGGCACAGTTTTGTCTTTTTAAACCACTCCACTGAATGAATGTAAAACAAAATGAGATTATTAAGCTAAATTACACTGGAGGGTGAATAAGAGAAAACCGCTTTGCCCTGATAATGTTCGTTAAATTCTCTTGCATTAGATGAGAGGCAGAATAAAGCACACTGTTCAAGCCACTCAGTTCTCTGTACCCATGCCCATGCAATAAAATGTTTAAAAGGCTTACTTTTATCATTCCTAATTGAAGCAAAAAGCCCAGATTTGAATTGAAGCTGTTGCTAAAGCCACCACCCTCAGAATTAAATAGGCTACTATAAAACACAAAATCACTGTCATTGCAAAAGTGTTCACCTGTCGCAGCGTACAAGGGAGGAAAGACTGATCAATGTACTGCGGCGAGTATCAAATCAAAAAGGTCTTCTCGTCTGCTTGCTGCAAGAAGCACCACAGCACGTT
The DNA here is from genome assembly GCA_027497455.2 of Sardinella longiceps. Classification (NCBI taxonomy): domain Eukaryota; kingdom Metazoa; phylum Chordata; class Actinopteri; order Clupeiformes; family Clupeidae; genus Sardinella; species Sardinella longiceps. The sequence goes on from JAODXP020000003.1 coordinate 836,818, forward strand.
ACAAGTGTCTTTTACCTATTCACAAGCCCTGCAACAGAATAATCCAGCCAGACAGACAGAAGGAAAGAAAGATCTCAACACACATTGCTGCAAAGTCAAAATCCTTTCATTATTTTGCGATTAGTGGCCTGGGATTATTGCTTTCATTTGGTCTAAGCCTGAGCAAGGTTTGGGGAGGCTCAGGGGAACAAGGGGGGGTTTAGGGATCCAGGTGGGGAAGGGGAGTTATGGGGGATGGGGCCGAGGCCTGGGGAGGTGGCGGGTGGGATTGGGTAGAGAAGGAAGGTGGTAGATAAAACAGGTGGGCAGGTAAGGTCAGTGCAGCTCAATGAAGGCCTCCATTTCTTCAGAGATCAGTCCCTTGTAGGGCAGTCTGTGCTTCTCAATGGCCCGGGCAGCCAGGCACTGCAGTGTGACGTAGCTGAGTGGATGGAGCGCGTGACGGCCACTGCTCTGCTCGTCCAGCAGCTCGTAGGCACTCTTGCGCTGGGAGTTGGTGGCGTCAAAGTGGGCCCCTGCCCGCACCAACAGCGCCATGATCTCTGGGCAGCCATTGGTGGCGGAGACGTGGAGGGGCGTGTTGTTGTCGCAGTCCCGCGAGTCCACATCAGCGCCACACTCCAGCAACAGCCCAGTCACTGCCAGCGAAGGGAAGCGGCCCACGGGATAGCGGCCCACCGACGTGGTGTCCTTGTCCACGGACATGTGCAGGGGTGTGTAGCCGTTGCGGCCCCTTGGGTTGAGCTTGAGCAGCCGGTAGACGGTCTGACGCTTGTGATGCTCTTCTTCTGGACTGCACTCCACCTTCTCCAGAAGGAAGAGCAGGTGCAGGATGATGGACAGGGCTTTGGTGAACTGCGAGGCCTCAGGGGGGTTGTCGCGTTGCGCTACTGCCCTCTCCACCTCACGGACACTCTTGGACAGCACGCCCATCAGGTCGCGGAAGGTGACTCGTGTGGCCAAAGTTCCCTTGGCGCGGTCCTGTAGGACAAAGGAGAAAAGCTCGGCAAATGACAAGAAACTACTGGCGGTCATGGGACTGAGTGGGTCCAGGTTGCTCTGCTGCATATCCAGCGCATACTTCCACAGGCTGATGCAGCGCTCAAAGTTACCAGAATCAGCATACACAGCGCCCCGATATCGGATGTAGTAGGAGGTGTCTGGGTGCGAGGGCCCCAGGATGCGTTCACGCACCAGCAGGGCTTGCATCCGCATCTCATCTGGGTCGGTGATGAGGGCCTCCAGCTCCTCTGTAGTGCTCACCTCTCGGGCACAGTCATAAGCAGGCACAGGGGGACCTGGAGGGGGCTTGGATAGTGAGCTAGTCTTGTCTCCAGGCTGCCGCAACTCCATGGCTCTGCGCCAGTATCGCATGGCTCCTAACAGGTCACGTTTCTTGTCAACGAAGGTTGCGCCAAGCAATTCCAGGGCATCAATGCGTTCTTCCCGCGTGGCTCGAGGCTGGTGTACGAGGTACTCCACAATGTTGGTATGGCCTGTGACACTCGCGGCAAGGAGAGGGGTCATGCCATAGCCGTCCTTCTCCATTCTGGCATTGCATTTCAGCAGCATTTTCATAATTTCTAGGCTGCCAGATTCAGCACAGTCGTGTAAGGCCGTATTACCCTTAACACTTTTACGATTCACGTCTGCCCCCCGTTCCAAAAGGAACTTTGCTATCTCTCTGTGGCCTTTGTAGCATGAGATCATCAGGCAAGTGTGGCCATGGCGGTTAGCTACCTCCATGTCTGCCCGATGTTCGACCAGGTAGCGCACAATCTCCAGGTGGCCATCAAAGCAGGCCGCTCGCAAAGGAGTGGAGTTGGTCAAAGTTGTGTTGTTGACTGAGGCACCGTGTTTTAGAAGAGTTCTAACTACTGGCAGATGACCTGCCGCAGAAGCCGCCCACAAAGGAGGGGCACCCTCGATCGTTTCGCCATCAAAGTTCACAGAGCCCCCCAGTTCAACATTTGCCTTACAATGGTCGACCAAATAGTCAACAACCTCTAAATGTCCATATCGAGAAGCGATTAACAATGGGGTGCCTCCCTGGGTCTTCTCCTCGGTAAGCGCCTCCAACTCCTCCGGAGTTTTGTTGCTCAGCAACTTCTGGATAAGTTTCAGTTTACCATCCCTCGCCGCATTAAATACCGCAATTGTGATATCCATTTTATTAGCGCTCGACTTTCTGTCTCTCCATTAAACCCCGAAAAAAGTAAAACAGCGGGGTAGCGCTTGATTAGTCAGTTAAAAAGAAGAAACCTTGGCAGTGCCCCTGCCTCTTTCCTGCATTTTTCTGCCATTTTAAGGCTACTTTCAAAATGGCATCTGTGTTGTTTGACAGGTCTATGTTTACCGTTTACGCTGAGCATCATGGGTAGCGTAGTCTCTTATTAACAAAAGCTCCCTAAGTCAGCGCCATGTTCCTATATTCAGAAATTCAATTCCCAGTAAACCTGTCGTTCGTTGAACCTACTCCAGACGGAAGTCTCTTCTCTGTTATGTCGGTACTTGTAGTCATATCAACATAGCGGCAGCAACACAAATCAGTTTGTATACCCTATATCTTAAACTACATTCCCATGGTTCATAGCACGAAATGTGACTACAAGATCTAATTATGGACTTCGTCAGACCAGACAGACCCGATCTGGCATGGACGTCAATCATAAAAAATGTTATTGGGTCTATTTGACATATGTGAATAATATCACCTAACGCTGAATAATATAACCTAATAAGGTAATGTAAATAATATAGGCCTAACAGAATCTTTCATTGTCTACACTGTCGGTTTGCCTATCCCATTGGTCTATTGCTGCCAGCAGAATATATCTGTGATAAGCACATTGAAATATCATATTTTTAAAGAAAAAACAAACATTTTAAAGGCAACAATAATGTAATAGGCCTAATAATATAATAGACCTAGGATTTTACATCGGAATAGGCTACATCTTTGTCCATAGGATATTTATATCTAGGCTACGCTATGAGAACAGCGGCCCCTTAACCTACAAAGCATTATATCCTATAATTAGACCTACATTCACCGGTCATTGAGAACATGATCATACAATATTAGATAAATTGACAAAAATGGAATAGACCAAGTAGGTTTATTCGTTTTATTTATTTATTTATTTATTTTACATCCTGAAAAAGATTATGAAAGACAATCAAAGTACCCTTTGGAAAGACTCACCCTCATGAGTACATTATCCAGCTTTAAAAAGACACAGTAGGCCTGTACCCTGTGCTGAGAGGTAGACTGGGTTTTGTTGTTAGTGTCTTTGTTCAATTTCACAACAAAATCACTAGTCTTCCACTCAGCATCCAGAGCAAAATGTTTCCATGCTTCTTCACCCAGGTCCCCAATTAATCTACGCCTACAACGGGGGAGGGGTTATGTTGAAGAGGTTCTTCCCAGATTTCATTTTAGGCCTATGAACCACTGACAATGCACCTGTGTGTGTGTGTGTGTGTGTGTGTGTGTGTGTGTGTGTGTGTCAGATGTCATCTGACATTTCTTCCAGCTCAACCAATCCATCAGTGATGAATTCCCAAACGTCTTGGCTGTAAAAGTCCACCGTCTCCGCTCTGAGGAGGAAGTAACATACTGTATGAACCTGACAAGATACACTCTCCATTTCCTTATGGATCCCGTTTGTTGACACGACACTCCTTTTTCCCATTCCCTTTTTCTGCATCACATTAGGCTACTCTCACACTACATTCATAATTCTTCCAGATCCTTTCAGTTACTTTCACAACTAGGGTGCAACTACTAGGAATAACAAAACAAGACACCATAGCGTCTATACAGCATAAACCTACAGGCTGCAGTGGTCACAATGTCTAATAAAAAGATAAACTGGCTCTAACGAATAAAAGCCCAAGTCAACGTTGTTTATCATCAGTGTTCAGAGGGTAGATCTGGTAGCTATGCAACAGAGCTGAGGCAGCAGACGGAGCGGGGGGTGGAGAGTGTCAATTTAACAGGAAAAGGGAAGATGGGGGAAGGGTCTGTGTGGACAGACTAGTCTTGGTAGAGCACCTGTGGGGATGTCCAGTATATTGTAATCTTGATTTTTACCCTTTCCATAGAATTACTGTTTATTCAGTTGCAAGGACATGAATATATATCCTATCAAAATACACATAAATATGTATGAATAATAATCGTGCATGACTTGAGCGTGTTTCTTGTTCATTTCAGAGCCTAAAGGCCTACTTCTAGATAGATAGATAGATAGATGGATAGATAGACAGGCAGGAAGATAGATAGATAGATAGATAGATAGATAGATAGATAGATAGATAGATAGATAGACAGTCATCCATATGATAGTCTACCTTCACGCCTCAACATCTGAGTGTTTCCCACGGGAGCTGTTCTTTCCTTTGGTGCTGAAAGACGCCCAACAGCGCGACTTTGCACGTGTGACATTCGCCATTCTGTCTTCCGGTTAAAACAATCTACCACCTGTTGCATGAAAGTTCAGGGTCTAAAAAAGACCTCAAAGAACAAAACATTTCACAACGATTATTTCAGACTACAGGAACAGTTTGGTAGTTAAATAAACAAGTAAGTTCTTAAGAGAATTGCTAGCCATACGGAACGTAATGTAAATGCAATTTATTAACAGGCTAAATTCTGTAGGCCTTGCAGATGTAACACACAATTAAATTACGCATAATAGTAGTATAAAATCTATAGATTTTGAAGGTAATTTGCTACTACAGCCCGCGGCTAAACAGCCAATTATTGGCTATAGGCTAAGGCTTCTGCATCAACTAAGCGTCCCCGCTGAGGAAGATGAGGACAGATGTCGATCATTATTTCATTATAAAGTTAGGCTACTCACCATATCAGGATAGGATCAACAGGTGACTCTCTCGGGCCATTTTATTTAAACCGTACGAGTCTCACTGCGCCGTCTGAAGCTGCCATTGAACAAATGTCAATCGTGGCAGATTCCCACCCACTTTGGATCCACGTAGTGATGTTCCTAAGTGCCACAGGAAAAATGAAATTCTGTCTGTTTATATATTGTCCAAACACGAAAGAGGGATGGAATATTTTTGATGACGCTGTCAGAAATCAGCCAATTACATTCCAGTTATATTCTACATGGTTTGGATAATCACCAGGCTGTCAAGACGCTTGGAGTGGCCAAGCCTTTCCTTTCCCTATACTAACAAGAAGCTTCATTGAAGAGAAAAGAGACTTGTGAAACGCGGCAACCTGTTTTTTTTTTCTTCATAAATGAAATATTTGGGGGTAAACAAACAAACAAACAAAAAATAAAAATAGACTATCAGCATAGCATTTCCTAAAATGCACCCCCCCTCCTTCAATTTCAATCAGTCCCACCCACTTGTAGGCGTACACTCTCTTCATACCCATTTTAAACACTAAAGAGCCTTTATTTGCATTTGAATTGAGATTTCTGTCCTTTTCCTCCCATAATCTCACTTCATCACTATACAAGTATGGAGGATGCTTTTGTTAGCATGGGATATACACAAGCCAAGTCATAAATAATTTAATTAGGCTGCCCCTGCTTGTTGAAAATGTTTGGGTCCATAGGCTATATGTCTACTTTGAAAGCCCCTAAGGGTCCTTATTATAGCCTACTGCAGAGAGACTCTCAATAAAGGGTATTGTCAGCAAAGCAAAGGACATCTTAATGATTTCCCCCGCCTTTTCATTTTTTAATCAAAATTTTAGAAACCCTTTTAGATTACTATAACCAATCCCAAAGCAGGAAATATAAGATTTTTTTTGCAATCATTTATGGTGTTTGAGAAAGGCATCTTTCTTTCTAGGATACTCTTGTTTCTCTTGTGCTGTTGCTGATTGTTGAATGGATGTCCTTGAGGAGCACACAATTAGTTTCTTTGTGAGGATACTCATTTGAAAACACTGATCTGATCTGTGCGTTATAAAAAAAAAAGAAAAAAAAAAAACAGCAGTTCCTTTTCACTGTACAAACATGATCAGATAGATTGACATTTATTGTTTTAGACTGCATGTAAAATTGACAGTGCTTAATTAGGGGGAAGATCCTATATTTTCATCCTGCACAGTGGCTCATTTAAAGATGGATAAGCTTCGACATCCAGAACCAACAGGGACAGGTGAGGATTATGTATAGTAATATTCTTCCTTTGTCATCCGTAAGCCAGACGTTATAGCTCTCCAGTGATCTTGGTTGCAGCTGAATATTACATCTGTGACTCACAGCATCCTATTTTCACTGAATGGCTTCCTACAGTATGAAAGACTGGGCCCTTTGTTTACGTCCTGAACATCTAGCTTTAATCCTAAATTATTTTCTTCACATGAAACATTGTCCTGAGCTTTGTAAATGGGCAGTTGAATTAACACAAAGGTGCCACTGGCCTCTGGCAAAGTATACTGTAGCAAAGCCAACTAAGATGGCCTATGGTTGCAAAATATTTTAAACACACAAGCCTAAGTAAGACAAAACGGGAGAAATACATTGCACTTTAAACTTCAAAACACAATACTAAACACTTTCAGAGGGTTATAAGAAATACCAAACATTCATTCATTCATAAAAATGCGCAAAAAACAAATCAGGTTAAATTTCATATACAATGAAATGTATAAGGTATGAGGTACAAAGAGGTGGTGTCTGTGCCTTGACCCATAATATGCTCCTGAAATAGATTATTACAATGGGAATGTTTCTGGATTTGGACCATTAGATCACTCCAACCTAGTGGGATGAATGACAAATTTAACCTGATTTGTTTTTTGCGCATTTTTATGAATGAATGAATGTTTGGTATTTCTTATAACAATTTTGAGGTCACCATCTGACAGGAATTACCTGTGTAATAGAATAATTCAACCGAATGCCCACTTTACCCAAAAGTTAGTATCCCACTCTTAGTTTTTCCGTTTATGGCCTATATCATTTTGGCATGTTTTTCTATAAGTATTCACAGATCAGTTAACTCCTGTGTGCCTCCTCCTCTTATTGGACCCTGTATAATATAACATTATTAACAGGGTGGACAGTGGTCTAGGGAAAAATATCTGTCAGATCTACACAGTGCATGCACATGAGTGACTGTCCCTATGTAATTCTAATAGAGGAGAGTGCCAAACTGGATGTTTTCATTGTACAACTACTACTGCTTACGGAATACGAGCTGGCAGATACGTAAACTCAGTAGACAGCCTTTCAACTACTTCACATCATTTTGTGCAATGATACAAACAAAGCCATGTAAATGTGAGTCACTCACAACCCATATGCATAGCTGAGAAATTTTGAAAGATTGAAATATTACTGTCGTTAGACATTCTGTAGTGACCACAAAGTTTTCCTGCATTCACAGGGCAACAACAAAAAAAAACCCACAGCAATTAACAGGGACCTTGATATTTTAATTCAGATTTCCATGTAGGAAATCTGTCTCTCCATTAACCTATTTACAGTAACATTCATTACTTTGACTTGGCAGCCATCTTATTTTTCTGCAGTAAAAATAAAATAAAATAAAATAAAAAAAGCATGGACCATCCATCATTCTGTAGGAAAAAGAAACAAAACCAAAAACCTCTTCATGTATTCTCACAATGTTACATCCCTCTAGTAAACTCAAATAAATAAGACACATCCATACATGCAATCATTTAAACCATGACAATCACAGACAGACTTGACTTAACAGAACACTTAAACATACACACACACACACGCACACACACACACACACACACAAAACAGCTTCAAACCACCTAGCATTACTTTCAATAGAAATAAAAGTGCCAAAGAAAATGTTTTATCACAAATTCCACGGACTTAAAAGAATTGTCCAGAGTCAATGAACACCCAACCTTGTTATTCAAGGTTGCCCAAAGACTGTAGGAAAATGAGCATTTCGTACAGCAGATGGAATCTGCACACCACTACTTAATGCTAACTGAAAGAGGCACAAGATGTTTCCTTGCCCTCATCACTATTCAATCTACCTTGTATCTAATTTTCTCATTCTTCTTCATGCCAACAGAGAATAACAGGTTCTATGAGTTGACTGACTCTGGACAAATGCAAAACAGGAGTTGTATATTTTACCCAGTGAATATTTTGTAAATTTAGTTTGTGAATTGAATAAACGTGGCATCCATTTCCCAAAAGCATAGATGGTAACCAGTTGGCAACTTAGTAACTTGGCAATGGTGAATTGCATTGCACACAACAAAGTTGCTAACTTAGTTAACTTAGTTAGCAACTAACTTAGTTAGCAACTATGCTTTGGGAAAGAGACCCCAGATTAATTGTAATGCAGGAAAAGGGGGAAAAAAATCAAATACAAAATCTATTCCATCTCTAATTGAGCAATGGTATTGTCACCATCTTTTTTCCAGATCTTTTCTTTTTTCCGTTTGGGCTGGGAGGGAAACACAACTGTCACTTATTAAAAATGAAGTTTAAAAAGGGTCCTCGGTAAATAAATGATCAGTCAATTAAAACTCCATACACACCTCAATCCTTACCAAAGTCTCTTTCTGAGGTGAGGCATTTACCATCTTTGGTTAGCACTTCACCATTAGGCACTAAGCTTGTCACCGCAAACAACATGAAGATATAGGCAACTAACAAAACAAATCTCAACATACAAAAAAGTAAACAAAACACAAGACAAGACAAAATAATTATAATTAAAAAAAAAAAAAAAAACTAGCTGAAGAGCACAATGGTGACAGAAAATCAGATTGTTCATGAAGACAGAAAGTCAGTTTTTGGCAGTCCTGCAACTCTCCAAGGTCTTGTCTGGGGTGATTCTCCGTCCCCTGACCAACGTATCAGATAGGACCAAAGGAAGGGGCCAAATGGACTGGTCATTCCACAGGTCATCCTGGTTGTGCAATAGTCAGTGTACTCAGACCTAAAGGGTCAGTCAGTCTCTTCCAATTCAATTCGGTCTTTGTTATCGAATTCTTGTAAAGAGGTTTAGAACAGATATGGATTCCTACAAGACAAAATGGGTTATTAGATTAGTAAATATTTCAGACATTTTTTGCTTTAGCTTCAGTTACGCTTAATATCTCCATATCTCATGTAATCATATAATCATTGCCTTCTCAACAGCAAATACGGTAAGAGCACAATCATTGCATAGCATTAGAATATTTAATACAGGCACAATTGTGTAAAACTAGTTTGTGCAAATGGGGTCAACCACTGAAACAACTGAAAAGCAATTTCTACATTTAATTGGCTATCAGCTCACTGCCTAACTGGTCACAGCCCAGGTTCAGAGACTTGGTGAGTCAGTGACATCTGCCTGTACCTTAGTGGATCTCATTTTACTGAAGACATTCCAGAAGCGCAGGGTCTCGTCTCCAGCCCCAGTCACAATGGCCTCACCGTCAGGGGACATTGCCTGAGGACCAACAGAAACACGCTAACACGTTATCCTCAGACTGGAAGAAATTCCCATGGCTTATTAAACAAGATCTAGCCATGGCAATAATCTCTGAACCACTGATTATTACGACAATCACCCGGAAGGCTATATGCCTAAATGTTTTAAAGAGGTCTATTGAACATCTAAAGCCAAGAATTGTTTTTGCATTTATTTCCAAAAATTATCTCACATGACAAAACTAAATACTTGAGTAATTTTGACTTTCGTTTTGTACATGACTGAGATACTGAGACCGCTCACCAGATAGAGCACCCTGTAGGAGTGTCCTGTCAGCTTGGCCACTTGTGTGAGGGAGGGGTACTTCCACACCAGGATCTGATTCTGGGAGTAACCATGGGTGCTCACCTAAACAGACAGAGCAACACACATCAGTTTCCCAAACATCGACGAGAACATGGGGTTCCACAATACATAGATTATGCCAGTGTCAGAGAAAATAAATATTCTACTGACGTCTTCGACCGCAATCCTTGACGTTGACTAGCATGTTCGCTATCTAGTTTCTTAATTAGCAAGAGGATTAAAGTGGTGACTTAAAAAACTTCGCTCTAAAAATTATTTCTATTATTTCTATACACAAGTTAGATGAATCTAAATTCCAAGCTCATAAAGGGGATGTCATGATGACTGTAAGAGCATTATATGCTTGACTAGAACAAAAATGATACAGCCTACCCTAAGTACTAGCCTATATGAGTGTAAACTGTATGATGATGACAACCCTGCACCCCATGCCATATCTCAGAAAATTCTGTAGGAAACACAGCATGGCACACGTGCAAGATCTCACACCAACAGGCAGATCAATGAAATAAGGCATTGTTGTGCTGCTGTGTGTGTGTGTGTGTGTAACTTTTTTTCAATTTCACATCATCACACTTTTAGGTGTGACCAAATGCTGGGAGCTATAGTGGGCCTGCTCCTCAAGTCTATCGACCATAGATATGGATGGCAACATACTGCAATGTTAGGTGGAATACATCATTGTGGTCATTGTATTGGAAAAGTCAACTGTAACTGGAGGCTAAAAAGATCTAAAACTAACAAACATCTTAACCAATGTCCCTGAATTACAGTTTATATGAGCAAAATAATAACATGCAAAACTGAATTATTCAATGTTATGTGTGCATGGAAATGGACACCAATTCAAAAAATTCTAAAGCATGACATTATGTCATCTTCCGATGTATTGACTTTTCTGGCATGTCAGTTTCCTAAAAAAGCTCTCAATTAACGTACGTTCAAGAGGACCCTGCAGCATCTACATGCCCCTATATCATCAACATCATACTCTCTGCAAATAGGCCCGATGGCCAGACTGCGCTGCAAAGTGAAATCCAATGGCAGATCAGAATGGGCTTTCCCAGGGAAGAAGGACGTACCAGCTCGTTGGTGTGTTTGGACCAGGCCAGGTTGCAGACCTGGGAGCCAGTGTCAGTGCACTGCAGCGGTTGACCCGTCAGCGTGTTCCAAAAACGAATGCAGCGGTCGGCCGTGCCACCCCCGGACGCCAGCAACCCGTGCTGGTGGGGTGACCAGGCGATGGCCTTGACCGCCGCTAGGTGCTCCGTGTACTGCTGCACTGGGAGCACACTGGAATGATTCCACACCAGCAGCTGAGGAGAGACACAGGCGTAGGAGGAGGGGCATCGACGAGGCGAGGAGAAAGAAAAAGAAGAAGTGGGGAGAAGAACAGGAAAAGGAGACATTAATTAGAATCACTTATTGACTAAAGATGGAAGACAACCATGTGTGAGAATAGCCTGGCCTTTAAGCCGACTGTTGACTCAACCCAAGTCATACAGTCTGGAACAATACAATTGGAATACGTTTCCGTTTGGAAATGACGTATTCTGTGCTCTGCTCTCAACCTGGCTCTCACATTTCCAACTTCCGCGTTCAGTAGTAACAAATCGCTGGCTAGTTACTATCAATTTTGACATCATAGCGGCAATGAGTCTTCAAGATCATGAATGTTAATGACGTGTTGATTTTGTAAAAGTAATTCGAAAGTAGGGGGGAGAATAACAAACATGTTTCTATACTGTTGAACTACAAACTGCTGAACTACAAACAGCTCGGCAGGCAAGTTCTGAGACACCGCTGTAAACTGTTTGCTGATTGGCAAAACCATATGCGAACCGAACAAGGTGGGTTGGGCCAGACTATGTACTAGACTGAAATCTTTGGGCGGAAATACATAGGATGGCGTCACCAAGCTAGTGTGAGAACCCCAACACAGCACTTTCCTTAAAACGAGGAGAAGAGAAAAATGCCAGCTGCAAACTATTCCTGTAATGTAATGTAATGTAATGTACCTGTTAGAGCCTTGTAATGCTTAATAACCATTATCGGACTGACAAAAGACTGACAAATTTGACATGAAGCTGCCTTGGGGCTTGCTAGTGTAGATGCATGAAAAACCTAAATTTCTTCCAATCCAAAGGTCCCAAGACCTTAATATTATTTTAGTTGTGCTCAGGCATTTTTCTTTGAAATGACAAGGCAGCATTCAAACACATAACTTGTCAAAATTCTGTTTTTGTGTTAAATCAGTCAACCTTTGGCGCCTTGAAACTTTCTGTCAGTGCTTGCAGTCACCTCTGACTGAGGAAGTAGGGACATTTATCAATGCATGTCAAATCACTTGTAGAGATTATGGGGTTTTAATAAATATATAGTTTATTACTTTTAACCACCTTCCTCATTATGGCATAGGCCATCATTTGAAAGGTTAAACCCCAATCTCAAGGAACCAAAGATATAATTCTTAATACCATTACTATAAGGACGTTATCCAGATTGACCTGCCTTTATTACAATCTCTTTTAGATTAGAATGACATGGATGACAGGGTCAGAGTTAAATTTTAGTTAAATTAAATGAAAGTAATAATAAGACTTGATGATAGAACTGGAAATGAGTGGTGAGGTATTAGAAATGGGAACTTTGGGCCAGAATCAAACCATGTTTTTGAATGGTTGAGACTCACTTTCTTTCTCTCTCTCTCTCTCTCTCTCACTCTCCCTCACACTACATACTACACTCTCATCACACACTACACATACATCTACACGCTCAGTGGCCTTAAAATACATAAAAATGTTAATCAGGGTTCCTTTATACGTTTTTCATTTAGATTTTTTGCTCTGATTTTTTGCACACAAATTTAAGATTTCAGTTAAAATCATTGAGGAGGCTTTGTATAAAATCTGACACTTTTGTCAGCTAGGTAATGGTATTGGGTTTCTGCAGGTTTCAACAACTTAAATGTAAGATTTTTTTAAAGACCTTTTATGAGTATCATGACTGAAATTTAAGAACAGGTTTGTGGGACTTGAAGTGAAATTTATGGATTTTGCGCCCTCAAGACATGTTTTAAAACATGCTATCGACTACAACTAACAACTTCACATGAAAAAAAAAATGTCCACTTCACCTCAAATAGATGACACACTTCAAGCAAACAACAGGTCCTAACATTTAAGACTTACATGTATAAGGCCTTAAATTCACATTTTTCAACTTTAGACTGCTTAAAGGAAAGGTCCACCTTTTCATGAAACTGGGTTATTCACTGTCTTACCTGGAGTACTATATGTGGGAAAATGTATGCACTGAGACCAAAATGCTTTTACCCACATACAGTACAGTATGTAACACCAGGGAAGGGGGTGATTAGCTCAATTTCATAAAAGGGTGGAGTATTCCTTTAAGACCCTAGGGATCTTAGAATTGGTGCATTAAACCTCTACACTATTGTTAATAACAATGTCACTTTGTCACTTCATTTGTCACTTCATGCCCAACACTCTATCCTTACCATGAGTTCCACTGATCAATATCATTGATCACTACTGAAGCCTCTGGTGTTCTAATAGCACCCAATAGTGTGAAGGTGTGATGCCGGAAGCAATGGTGTTACCTTATTATCATTCCCCCCTGAAGCAAGCAGCTGGTGGTCGGTGCTCCACTTGAGGCCGCACACTTCCTGTCTGTGGCCCTGCAGCCTGCGCTCTGACTGCAGTGGTGGCGCCCGGATGTCCCGTTGCAGGATCAGACGGTCGCGGCTGCCTGACGACAGCTGGTCCACGTTCCAGGCCAGTGCCCCTACACCCCACATACAACCCACAGATGAGGTCAGAGTAGAACATGGCTTTTCACTGAAGGAATGACAGCTGAGAGCAATCGGAAGCCAGACCCGAGTGTTGCCGATATTCATGTTCCCTATTTCTCCTGTTCCTGATACTCACCCACTCTGGCTGTGTGTCCCTCCAGGACTGAGAGTTTCTTCCCAGCAGCAGCATCCCATATCTGGACGAACCCTTTGTGTGTGCCCACCGCCACAAGATTACCCTATAACACAAAGTACTACAGTGAGGACCAAATTGCCCCCCAAGTCCAAAACTAAAGTGTGGTTAAATATCTACCCAAATACAATCTTTTGTCTTGTATCTGTAACTACATTTTCTTTGGCTTGTGATATTTTAGGAACTTCAAGTCAATTCTGCTATTTTCTAAAAAAATCGGGTCAAAAGCAATAAATCCATAAACCGATTGTGTGAGTGAGTGCATGTGTGTCATCTTTTAATGACGTTAATAACACCTCAAGTATCACACAGACAAAGTCAGAGAGCACACATGCGAACTTAGTCGTTCAGACAAGCCCATGCAGGCAAACATACTCTTTCTGACCATCCCACTGACGTCACCGAATCTCCCTCCACTGACAGGTCACACAGACGCGTCACCTGCATAAAAAAAACAAAAAACAATAGGCACATGAAGAACAACAATGTTCTGTGTATATAGAGCTAACTGAGCTCTATATTGCATTATGCATACGGCCAACATCATTCCTGTATTGCAGTAATATAAGATACAAATACGCAATTCCCAAATTCTGAATTTCAAATGTAAATTGTGGCTCCTCCACCATCACTTTGTGATCGTGAGGTGATCTTTTTGATGCTGACACAATGTAACTAAGATTGTTGCAATTTCTAAAGCATTACATTTTAGCTGATGGTCAAACCTTGCTCAGTCATTTCTGACATTATTTGAAGAATAAATGTATATACTGTATATACAGTACATACATAATCCATTACATAATCCATGTCTAGTGCCTGTACACACCTGGCTAGTGCAGGCGCTCCACAGGTACACACAGGTGCCCAGGCCCACACTGAGTACATTGAGGGAGGACCAGTCGACCAGATTCAGGTAGAAGTCGTCTTGTAGTTCGGGAGCATCCAACACTTTGAAAGGGATCTTTGAGATCTTTCGGGTCGGTTTCCGTGGTGACCGTAACAGTTTCTGACTAGAAAATGTAATGACAGCAAATGTTAAAAGTTAGGGTACGAAATGCTTTCCTGAGGCACTTTTAGCTATATTGCTTAGAATATTATGCTCCAATAAAATATAAAAAAAGGTAAATAACCAAACGGAAAAAAACAAGATAACTATCCCATCAAAATGTATAATGATGATCTGTAGAGAAGCACATGGGTATTGCATATGAATCAATATGCAATACCAATCTGGTGTGTCTACAAACCATCGTTGGCTAACAACGACTATTTTCTTGATCGTTTGAGCTGTTGCTTGCAACTTTCATGTGCCTAAAAACACTAGTTCCCATGATCAATCGCACTTAGTTGGAAAACTCTCGTCAGGATGACTATCTGAGAGCAGTAATTTCATCTAAGTTACAACATTACTCGGTAGTTCTTAGTAGTTCCAGTCGGTGGCAGTATATTTAAAAAAGCCAATGTGCCAATGAAGTGCCAAAACTAAATTCTGGAAGCCTGATGCTGCATGTTTTCTGATGCAAAAACATTGGTTGTACTTGACCTAGTCCTTGTCCTTCAATAAATTTCTTTACTACTCACGATTGGAAAGTGTGCTGTATGCACTTTGCCAGACTATTACAAGAAAACCCTGATTTTCTTTGGTGTAACATTGGCATTATACTGTAAGCAGAGGAACTCATCAAGCCAACCTTTTAATAACTGGACTTTAATAACTTTTAATAGACCACTGGTCTGATGATAAAGGTATAAATTAAATTCTTTAATTTTATACCCATACGTTTGCAGGGAACATGTGGCAAAACATACAAACTTAAAAGAAATTTGCTGCCAATTGACTGACTCATGTAAACCTGCTTGATTTTGTTTATCAAGTTTCTTGAATGCATGTAAACACCTGAGAATGGATTATTACAGTTAACTGATTATTGCCAGATACTGATTTATTCTGATCACGTAAACACGGCCAATATGGTTTAATATGGCAACAATCAATTGCAGAGTTCTAAAGCCATACATCGATTACTAAAGCCTGTACAACCTGGACCTGCTAAATTAGGAAATGTTACACTTTATTGTTGTACCGGTATTGGTATGGCAATTATGACTGGAAGATGTGCTTGAGTATATTATCAGCAAACTATTACATTATCAGGTTTTATTACAATTTAGAGATTTATTTTGAGATTATAAAATTACTGGCCATTTCATTAATAACCATTATTATTATTATTGTGGAATTATTACATTATCAGGTTCTACAAGACCAAGGATGATATTTAGATAAGAAGAGACAAGAGGTACGAAGTACATCCAGAACCCCAAAGCACTCTCATTGTGACAATTAAAAAGTCTTTATTGTCATGCCTTTGTCATCGCAAACAATTACAAACTGATTCAGCATTCAGTGTTTCAGCCTTCAAGCCTTCATCGAGGAGTCAAAATGGCCTGAAGTGCTCTCTAGAAAAGCACTCTTAGACACTTCTACTATAAGAATTATTCACACAAAATGCTAAAAGTAAGCAGCTTACCTGTTGCTGCTGACAGGAGACAAAGAGTATGGCGATACACTGTTGCCATCATCTGGTAGGGAGCGCTTAGCACTGATGGAATACTGTTAAAGGTAAAGACATACCATTATCCACTAGGACACTGTGAATAGACTCATCTAACTGTTTACATCTGAAACATGTCTGGGTTGTTACATACACACACACATTTATACAGTATATGCCAATACCAGTGAGGTGCCTATGGGGAACGCTCCCTAAATATAAAGTCCACTATGGCTGAACTGTCTTCATCAACTATACTATACTTGTCATCTCATATCAGATTAAATTTGTTGGCTTGGTTATATTATAAACTGCCATTACTACAATGTACTGATAGATGTCCACAAAGGGTAAATGTTACAATAATATAATAATAATAATAATAATAATAATATTTGCACTTGTAGCTTACATTCTCACGTTGATTTGACAGAGGGGGATCATAGCTTAACGAGAATCTAGAGGGATTTAACATCAAAAGAATTTTGTTGCGTTTTGCTTTCAAGTTGAATATAGACGTATATATAGTGTTGGGCAAGTTACTTTTAAAAAGTAATCAAATATAATTACTAGTTACTTCTCCAAAAAAAGTAACCCCGCGTTAGTAACTCTGTTACTCCATTGTAAAAGCTATTCATTACTAGGGAAAGTAATTTAATCAATTACTGAATGACGTTTAAAATACGTTCAAATAGGCCATGTCAAGAATTTGCCCCCTCCCCCTATCATAGGACATAAAATCAACTGATTTTTCAATCATTTATAATATGTCAGTTTATGTCATACACCAGCTTTAATATCAAGAAGATACAGGTTGGCATATTTTTTGCATATGGATAATAACGCGAAGCATTACACTGCCGGTAATGGAAACTGCGTTAAGACAATGGAAATAGTAATCTAATTGATTACTCGTTACTGAAAAAATAACGCTGTTATTCCCCAACACTGAATATAGAGTACTAAAAGATTTAGTTCTAATGTTCCCAACAGTAGTCAACGCAACACTAAGTAATCAGCTGGCTACTGATATCTGATTTGTGTTGTATGCATGGAGAAATGAAAAGGCATATGTTCAATTCATGAACAGCTCTGACATGAGATGCGCCATTTCACTTTTTCTTGCGCACTCACCTGATTTGGCACAAGCCATTTCATGGCGGATAAACTAGGCTACATGTTTCATGCCTCCACCTCACGCTTTCTCTCTTCACTCTTTCTGATTGTACTGGAGAGGTTTTTATAGCCTATTGACATTTCAGTGTAGCAGGCCCTCCCCCTACCCCCCCATTAGTTTGCTGGGATGAACAAAACAAAAACTGCAACTATAAGATGTTTTGTGTGTGTGTGTGTGGGGGGGGGGGGTGGAGAAAGTTCCACTCACACTGAAAAGACTTCTCTTCTCCGGGGTGGAGGGTTGTAGTCTGCGGTCCTCTGTCTGGGGGTCCTGCACTTTCTCAATGCCAGCACCCAACAGCTCATTCTTTAGCAAGGCAGAGTACGCCAGGCCATCTGCTGTAGGAACCAGATGACAGATACAGAGATCAACACATACCCATATGGTCACCAAGACAGATCAGAAAGAAATCCCAGGAAGATATGGCACAGTAAAACCTAACCGGAGCATAATCTACAGATAATACAGAATAATAACGGATATGGACAACATGGATAATGCCGGATAACAGAGAATATAACAGCAGCAGTGGCAGTCTCTGAGGAGGAATAGAAATTGCAGAGGAGAAGGCCAGAGGAAGAAAGGTAAGCAAGCTCAAACTATTCATACAAGCTCCAGCGTGTGTTGCCGTGGTTACCATGTTGAAGCAAGGACAGATGCATCTGCACAATTAGAGCCCAAGAATGATAATTCAGAACCAATGGAGGGGGCCATAACACATTTCATTGTTCCACAGGAGAGCATTTTATCGCTGGTGAGCCTCAAGAAAAGCTGCCTTACTCCATAGCATGGATTATGATAGAGCAGTGCAAACTCTCTACTGATCATACAGATTCACTTTCAGGCTTTCCTTCTGTTTTCACAAACACTAATAATAACTAGTAAGAAATTAAGAAATGTCAGTGTTACCCTTGCTGTTGTCTGATGTACCATCTTTTGTCTTCCTATTTTGATTGTGGGACTTCTCATTTTCCTGGAAAGAAAAAAAAAAAAAATACCATGAATCGCAGGTTGACTAAACCTCGTCACACATTCAGCTAATAGACCGGATGATGTGGGTTTGATGCAGCTTAGAACTCATTCTCACATTTATGCGATGGAAGTTCACACTCCAGTTGGCCCCGGCTCGAGACGGGATAAACCGGTCCCCATGTTTACTGGGAGAGGAAAGGGGGGAGTTTGCCGGCGTCAGTGCCTTCATCTTCTGCAGGTAGGACAAGCGAGATGTGAGGACAGTACAAAACCAAATCACTGTAGATAATGGCCTCAATGTACTCTCTTTATACAAAATAGAGTTGTATAAAGGAATCCCTAAAATCCAACAAAAAAACAATCACCAAAAAGGTGACACTTGGAGCCTTACTTTTAATATTTTTCTAATAAGATACCACTGACCGCAGCAGCAACTTAAACATAAAACATTGAAGAGTAAGCTAAAATGTCACCCAACAGTTAGCCTATAGAGTGTAGTTCAATTATTAGAACTTCGCTTTAAAATAACCTAGGTTAGGCAAATCACTGGTGTTATATACTTGAGTTGACCTAAATCATATGCCATGTTAAAACATTGTGGCAAATTGACATATAAAAAAGAAACCTCAAAATATAAAGACCAGAACTCACAATAGTGATAATTCTGTGTATAAGGTATGGCCATCGCATAGTAATTGTTGACAGATAACCTGTACCTACAGGTAGTGATCTAAACCCCTGTACTCTGTTGGCCACAGGTCTCTGCAGTAAAATTACTTGCATTACATTGATACTGCAGTCCATATCTGAATGTGGTCTGTATTTGTCCAATGTAAGCTGATTCTAAGTGGTTAGATATACCAACAGTCAAGTGATTCCCCGCCAGAAAAAAGATGACATAGGTTAGGACAGGAAAATGCATTTATGGAAGGCTGTGTCTTACAATTGGGCTGGCATTGTCATTCTGGATGTTGATCTGTCTTAACAACCGACTTTCGTACTCCTGGTCCATTGCTTTGTGGGTTATGGGAGGCAACCTAATTATATAAAACAAAAAAAAAGGTGTCAGTTTTGTTGCAGCAACCAAGGTATACATAAATCCACTTCTAAGACGCTGACTGGACGTGTATTAACTGAACTATAAAACCTCTCTACAACCCCATCAAAAGATATACAATACTAGAAAAACTGCTGATGCAGGCTCATTTGCTACCACATAGACAAACTTCACCTACTGTATGCTTCCCATGATGGTTGAGAACCCATAGTTCAAGAAGTACCTGCATCCCTCCATCAAATATTCATGAAAGGTTGCATTGGGAAATGTTAACCGGCTAAGGTTACTGCTGGTTAAAACATCAATTCAGGCTATTGTCTAGACTACTGTGACTACTAGTACAGTATTAGCTAGGCCTACAAAAATGACAAACTGATGCTATAGGGTGTCAGTTTCATGTCTAGTATTTTTGTTAACGTTAGCTTAATAGCATTATACGCACATCACTTAATCTTCTTATAAAAGGTGTCTACAGTAATGCTGCATTGTGATATTACAATATGATATTACAGAATTAATCTTAACTCCAGTCTGCTCATGCCCGAATCTCTCTCATGCGATTCTTTCCAAAAACGTAATGTTCAGGGGTCTTCCTTGAATGACTTGTGTAAAAAATACGACACATAGGACTAATTTCTTTGGAAAACTGAAAAAATACCTAATGAGTCTGCTCATCCATTTGTCACTAAATACGTTTCACTAACGTTAATTTCAATAACATATTATGCAGCACACTATATCGTAACTAGGCCTACATAATGTTGTTTATCGTCTCCTCATTAATGTAACCACATGGGCTTAAAAAACAACAATATTACCATACATGGCATTAACGGTAAGAATAACATTGCACTCTGAATGGTAAGAATAACATTGCATGGGGGAGGAATAGCGCTAGCCTTACTGAGCAAGCCAATCAAGCTCTATAGTTATAAGCATAGCATAGGCGGTTACGTGAATTAGGCATGAATAAACACGATTGACCTCCGCAAGAACTGCATCTGAATGACCAAACAGACACAAAATCCCAAAGCCTCGATGCCAGTTTGTCACTAACGTTACACAAAACAACTGGCTATCCAAGCTAGCTAACGTTAGCAATACCTAACGTTAACACGATCAATCACAGCCCGTGTCGACACTGATAGCTAACCGTCGGTGTCTCATAAAGAAAGTTGTAGCTAGAACCCGCTTGTTCCTAAGTTAAGGTCGCCAGAGTATCCCCACATCAAGCTATCTGCTGTTATTATGCACAGAATTAATGATACTGTAAGTTACAATGTCTGTCTGTCGTAAATGCAAATAGGGTGACTGAGCGTTAGCTGGCTAGCTAACACAGTTTACTACCGACAGTAAATTTAGACAAAACCATCAAAGCCTTTGAGTTAACATGTTCATGCACACCGCCACCTTTAAGGACAGTCGGTGCTCTTTATCAAATTCAACCCAGGTTTTGATCGCCTTTGGTTCAATGGAGTGTTATATTTCACATACCAGCTGCTTTTTAAAGTTTGTGGCGTTAACTGCCTCTCCTTTTCCTGTGTGACTCTTGTAAGTTGACTTTCCCTCAACAGACGGCGGCGCTTGCAAGCCGATTGTTGTTCACAGATCGAAAGGTTTTCTGGGTAATGTCACGTGACTATCAACCATGAACCAGAGCGCGACATGTTGCTATGGTGACAATCAACTTAGCCTAGCCTAGCCTTTCGGGTTTTCCATTCAACTCGTGCCAACAGGTGACTAATCGTTTTATAACCCAATCCTTGTAAATCTTGAAGTTTTTCCTTACCAACTCCGAAGGTTTTTTGTTGAAACTAAAGTGCTTTAGTTTTCACTCTAGCAGGATATGTTATGTGGCAGCGACTGGTAGCCTCCTGACTGATGCATGCTGGTTGCAATTCCAGCGTATGTCTGAAACAATCGTATCGATACCAAATGCAGTTTCTAAAGTTGTGTGGTCAGTCAGTAGATAGCTGTTGATATGGTCATTAAACCTCTTCTTGCTGCACAAGACTGGTCCCAGCAACAAGACTGGTCCCAGCCAGAGCCGTATGTCCCAGCTAACCCAACCCCCTCTGCTCCTGCTCTGCTCCCACCCCCATGATGTCACACCAGGAAGACGCTACAGTTAGCAATTTTAGTGCTAGCCAGTCGAGTAGATTGATTATGTCCACTACTGCAATCTATGAATAGTTCTGCACCCACACATAACGTCTCGATTATCTTGTCCACTTGTTGGTAAACATGGAAGAGAACAGCGTACAAAATCCCCTTTTGTTTATGATAACTTATTTGCTAATGAAGCGTCGAAGGGACCTCAACACCATGGATGTGGAGAGACGGAATGAAATCCAGAGACGTTTGAGACTCAGACAACATTTTTTACAAAGGCAGAAGAGGACAGTGATGGTATGAGTTGGTTTAGCCTAACGTTTAGTATTTAACGTTACTTTGTTGACACTAGAGAGGCCATAACGATTTTGTGTCCTTGATATGTCAGGCATTGTGCCAGATTACAACCTAAACACCCCCCCCCCCCTTAAAAGTTTGGAATGGCACTTTAAGTTACAGTGGTCTGTGCTGATATGAGCTAGCCTACCCACCCAGTAGACTTAACGTTAAACTAGATGTTCAGTAACGTTAGGTATCTTGTTCGTCTTCTTGATTGACTGGCTTGATGACTCTTTTTTAACTCCTTTTGATGTGAATCTCTGACTTTGCCCTATGAAAAAGCCTCATTGCTAACTCACATGCATTGTTAAAGGCTAGCCAGACATCTCAAGCAAGTCTGCTCTCTTCAAACTAACGTTACATTTCATTCTTTTCATTGCTGTCTTATTTTTCATGTTTAGATGCTCCTCACTCAGAGCACTCAGAGTTGTTCCTGCCCTATCCCCACACGCGTCTGGAGTAACACAGAGAGCACTGACTGGTGGGAAAGAGTGGTCATGCGAGAGTTCCAGCCTGCCGACTGGTTGGAGAAGTTCCGTATGAGCAAGGAAACATTTTTCTTCTTGTGTAGCAAGCTGAAGGTGAGATTGACCCGACAAGACACCCGTCTGCGTCCTGCGTTGCCGTTGGAGAAGCGTGTGGCCGTTGCTCTTTGGCGCCTGGCCACCAATGTTGAGTATCGTACCATCAGCGAGATGTTTGGCGTGGGTCGCTCCACAGTGTGCAAGTGTGTTCGGGAGGTCTGTCATTCCATTGTGGTCCTACTCAAGCCTCTTTATCTGTGCCCACCCAGTGAACAAGAGCTGGAGGATGCCGCTAAGCTCTTCCAGACACGCTGGGGCTTCCCACACTGTGTGGGAGTCTTAGGCAGCCTGCATGTGCCCATCATCGCCCCCTCCAGCAACACAGACAGCTACTGGAATTCCCAGGGCTGGCTGTCTGTGGTCATGCAAGCTGCCGTTAATGGCCTGGGCCACTTCTGGGATGTCTGTGCAGGTTTTCCTGGAGGTACGGAGCATGCAGCTATCCTGCAGAATTCCACTCTCTGGGCGCAGGCCTGTGAGGGTAGTCTTGCGCCCAGCCCCCCGAGGAACTTCATGGGACGGCCGCTTGGTTACCTGATGCTAGGGGATGCAGGATACCCCTTGCGGAGCTGGTTGCTCAAATGCTACCCAGAGAACCCACAGATTATTGACAGCCAGCAGACTTTTAACCGCAGGCTGCTGCGGGCGCACAGTGTCCTGGATAATGCATTTTTGCGCTTGAGGGCTCGCTGGCAGTGCCTACATAAGCGCAATGACTGTGGACTGGATGTGATACCCACCATGGTGCTAGCCTGCTGTATACTGCACAACATGTGCGAGGTGCACGGGGACACGTTTGTGGAAGAGTGGGTAGAGGTGGTGAGGCATGGGGAGAGTCCACAGCCCGCAGACACACTGTCCCCATCAGCTGGGGAGGACGAGGGAGAGGAGGTGCGGGAACTCTACTGTCAGTACTTTCAGCAACAGGAACAAGAGAATTCCTAGACAAATTAACTCTACACTCAGGATGTTCAAAAAGTGTTTTATGTCACGTGTATAGACACAAAGACACAAGACGAAAGCAGTGAGCGTGATAAACTTTTGTTGCTTGTCTCCATGCAAAGCGAATACTGTAACTTCCGTCAATCTTGCCACTTGTATCATTTGTGGTCTGAATGTACAGTAAGGATTCCATGGGAGAGAGCAGAGCAGCTGGCCAGTCTGTTGCAGTGCTTGAAGGAAGAAAAATGTTCTGTTATTTCAATTTCAGTGTGACTTGACCAATAGTTGTGCTGCTCATACAGTATATCCACATGCTGACCTGGCAGAATTTTTTACATTTGTGCAATGATTAACAAAATTCACATAGCAGTTTTTAACTTTTTACAGATTTGCACAAAATTCATTGGCTATTTAAGGAACTCGTCATAATCATCATGAAAGTTTATTTCATGGACTAAGCGTCATTGTTGTGATACCTGAGCAAAATCAGTCATTGATGTAGCCTACATTTTAAAGGCATGTCAGAGTCTGTAGAGGAGGGAGTTTAAAATATTAGTTTGATCTTATTAGTTTGATTATTGTTTTTTACACTCTGTCTTTGTGTATGTTGTAGTTTGTTTAGTTTAAGTTGAGTTAATTTAGTCAATGTCTGATTTTATTTTGTTTACATCTGATCGATATGAAGATTCAGTCAAGCATAGAGGAGGGATGGTACAGACCGCATATCTGATAAGATTAGGCTATACTGTACATCTGTAACTGAAGTGAATTTGTAGTGTATATGCAACTACATTGCAAATATGCTGTAAGTGATCACGTGGTATGAGCAATGATATGTCCATCAACAGGTGATTCTGTCCTTTGTGAACATTCTATCTCTGTTATTTCACTGAGGACAACACACACCCCTTTAATCACACCATGTAATCAGCTCCAAGCAGCAAAACAGCATTTTCTTTATAAAGGATGTTTCTAATCACCTTCACATTTTCCACATACAGTATCCTTTTTCTGGGACAGCCTGCCTGTAAAACCATTGGTTTTACTGTTCTAGTTCTTGCCATTTAAAGGGTTTTTGTTTGTTTTCTGAGAGAGGGAGTCTAAATTGAAAACAGAAATACAGTAATAATAATAATATATATCTTTGGTCTGTTGCTTTTGCACAGCTATGAAATTTCCAGGACAGGACAATTATCCCCAATTAAGTCTTGCAATTTGCAACTTTTGAAAATAGCCATATAAAAGAAGGGACTTAAAGCAACTAAATAACAATTTGTCACTAATTGAGATATCCTTTCATTAATCATGTCATATGAAGGACACACAGGACATGCGATAATCCCACCCATCATATAGCATGAAAACCAGTAATAGGCCTACTGTACATTATAATACCTTTCATTGATTCGCCATTACTAAACTAGAATCAGCTATGGACATCATCATTAGCCTACTTAATCACTATTCCAAGATATCCAAATGTTAGTAAAAGGTACAACTCAAGTGTTTGCTATAGTGATTGTCTTCCAGTATGTTCATAAATGGTCTTTTCAGGGATCGTTATTACGACATCCGTCAAAGTTCAACAGAATTAGTCCTTAACTAATATTTTAAAAAGTTGTTAAAGAGTGTTACCAGAAAACTTTTAATAGCAAGACATTGATGCTGCATATATTGTCAACAAACATGAATCGGCATGTTGTAATCGTAGCAATAAGTTTTACTCATCATAACTCATGATATTACTATTACTGACAACTGTTTTGTCTTAAGGTCTAATAACAATCAACAATGGGAATACTGTAATGGCTCTGTATACTGAATATCTAACAGCCCGCTATAGTCTTGTCTGAATATATAGCCTAGATGTATGTTCATATCCTTGGAACATGCACAACAATAACAAGGTCACTATGCGACAGGCTGTCACTGAATAGAATATGCAATGGACAGTACTACTCGAGGTTAATCTAATTAAGCAATTACAGTAGGTGAGGAACAATGGGGATTCATTATTATGCAATCTCCTCACAGCCACAAGTGACATAGAGAGAAATATTGCTGTGCGTCAAATCACTTCGCAGAATTATTCATGCATGACTAGTGATGATTACTTCATCCAAAGCTGGCTGGTTAGTGCAACAAAGCATTTTACTGGAGCAGTTTGGCTGCCTGCCATGAGAGATTTATTACAAAATTTTACGATGACCACAATGAGACAGTTGTTTAGGTAGAGTTACAGGATGATCCCAAATGGATCTGCAGGAGTTCTGAAGACTTGCAGAAACATACTGCAGACACAATAGGCTTACAGGGTTCAGTCAGAGGTACTGGAGGGGATCATTTATGCAAAGGGGAGGGGATCCTTGGTTACATCACCCAATGAGAATGATTACCACTCCGATAAATGAGCCGCTACCTCTTGGTCTCCACACCAGTTTTGTTTTCTCACTTATTTCAAGACAGCCTCCATATCTCTGACAACATGCTGCACCCAGTAATGTGGGGTATTCTCAGTATGAACACATTCATCACCATTGTTGAGTGGACATTTCTGGTGTCTGAAGCCATCAATGCAGGGCGGATAGAAGATGCTCCAAAGTCTCCAGACGAGATTACGGTGTAAAATGATGGAAATGATGGAATGCAAATTAGATGCCTCTCGTTTTGAGCGAGGAGTTAGACCTCAGCTCTACGCAATAGCTGCAATGGATTGACAGAAAAAAATGGGAAGGTAAGACAATTAATATTGGACTTTACGTTTTCTTTAGTTAAACTGTGTATATATCTCCATTAAGGATGGTAGCCTATCTTCTTTGAAAACTGCTGCTAGATTGGTTGTCAAGTAATTCCTATCATGCCAAGATATCACCAAAGATACTGGTTTGATCAACCGTCTCTGATATCACCATTTATTCTCATTGCTAGACATGTGTCTTTGGTTCAGGCAACCATACAAAGTTCACCAACTCAAGTTCAATCAGATTTATGATGTTACTAGAGGATTACCTTATCAATTACAAATGTGCTAAGAGAGGTCTTGTTAAAATGGTGTCAAGCTTCTTTTGTTTATGTAAGGGTACATCAAAATCATATCTTCAGTTAAGAGAGTACTCTGGTATACTGGATCTCTATTTCTCCTTCTAATTTCTAGGCCTTTTAGGTCATCATCACCTCTGCAGTGTATAGGCTATCTGTTTCCCATTCAGTCCGTCAAAATTATTCTCCTCCTAAATGTTACACATTCTAGTATGATAGGTAAAATATCCCCTTCTGTTCCTCAAGGAATAAGTAGCCGTTTAATTGGTGTTTGATAGCAGGTCTACATTATTTTAAGATAATAATATTGATAAAGGGATACAAGACAAAATTTTATGTTGACCTCAAGGCTAGATGAAACAGTTCTTATGACTCCAACTGGATTTTTGATATACTTGCAGAAACATACTGCAGACACACTCATAGGGTTCAGTCAAGGATACAGGAAGGGATAATTAATGCATTCAAAGGGGAGGGCAACTCCCAATGAGAATGATTGCCACTCCGATAAATTAGCTGTTACCTCTTATTCTCCACACCATTTTGGTTTTCTTGCTTATTTCAACACAGCCTCCTCTGACAACATGCTGCACCCAGTAATGTGGGGTATTCTCGGTGTCAACATATTCATCACTATTGTTGAGTGGACATTTCTGGTGTCTCAAGCCATCAATTTGGGTGGAACAGAGGATGCTCCAAAGTCTCCGGATGAAATGATGGTGTAAAGTTAGTTAGTAGAGTTAGACTTTAACTCTACGCAATAACTGGAGGATTGACAGAAAAAAATGGGAAGGTGAGATATATTAATATTAGGCTTAATATTATCTTCAGATAAGCAAAAGGAGTAATATTTTGGGGACATCAGTCGATTAGTATCTTTGAAAGATGTGAGAAGATGTTTTGTAGACAGCTTCTCTCAGATTCTTAAGAGAAACATGGTGACTACATCCCTCCTCCACATGATGCCATCAGTGTGCCTCACCCTGTTCTGCTGTATACATACTAACAGGAGTAGTGCTGGTGGTAGGGTTTTTTATTTATTTTATTTTATTTTATTTTATTTTATTTTATTTATTTATTTATTTGCTATTGTGGGACATCTACTCATAAATCTGGTGCTGGCAGAAGCACTACTAGTTTTTCAACACTTATGAACCAAATACTCATAAAGGATTGTAAATACATTCATAAAGGGTTAAAGGACAATGTCTTAAAGATATTCAGAAGGTCTCATAAGACATTATTCATAGCTGTTTGTACATTCTCATTGCATCACATTATAATGTTTATTTGGCCTTTTGATGTCAAAGAATATAACTTCGCTATTGTCTGTAATGGTGCCCTTTTGAATTTCATGGGTAATTTCTTCACCTTATTTACTTAGAGTATGCACAGAGTGTTTGTAATACCTCATTATATGGCATGACCAATTTGGCAAATAAGGAAAAGTAACAAATTGAAATTTAAAAATGCTTTTTGACTCATAAAAGTCTTAAAATAGTGTCTTATAAGAACAGTCAGATACATGTATAAACAGTTATGAGTGTGATATTAGATATGAGACTTGTATAATGTGAATGCCTGGTTCATAGAAAGTGTTTGGTTTTAACCATCATCAAATCAAACAAGTATATCCAGTCAAGCGGATTTGTGTGTTTGAAGGATTGTGTAGGAGGGATGCTAAAGACAGATTGCAGATGTGTAGCAGGAGAGATTTATGACAGATCATTCTTGCTGCTTTTGCTCTGGTCTCCTGTCTCCTCAGACCCATTTCCTCATACCTGTTTTATGATTTATTTTATTTTTATTTTTTTTAAATCAATTACTGTACTATTAAGCCTTTTTTTTCTGGGAAGTACAAAAATCTGTTGGTAAGTATAAGACTCTGTATTATCAGTTGTGATACCAATGTGCTTTTTTTGGAGAAAGGCTGGTGATGTGTTGGACACAAAGGATGAAAAAATGATCCATAGTCTTATCAATAGACGATTTATTACCTGTACATTTGTTTCATGTTACCTCTGTAGCTTTCATTTCATATAATATTGATGTCCAAGAAATACATTTTATGCTGCATTATGTGACAAAAAAAAATATATATATATATATTGTGCTCGCTAAAATTAACTTAGTTTTCCTTCCTATGTACTGTAAATGATCACAACTAAGTTTTACATAAAGCAGCAAAAATTTGGCAGCCCACTCTAAGCTAAGCTTTGTTGTCTCAGAACATGCACAACAACAAGATTACAATGTCCCAGACTAACACTGAGGAGAAAATGCATGGGCATTACAATTCAGAGTTGATCTAATTAAGTTATTAAGTGATGAGCAACAGAAATTCATTATGCAGCCTCCTCACAAGTGACATAACAGAAATTTCATGCAAGCAGCAAATATCTTCACATGATTATCTGTGCAACCTTTGGCATAGTTATTTTATCCTATAAAATTGAATGGACAGTGCAACAAACATATGTACGGGCGCAGTTTGCCATTGTGTGGCACCAGGAAATGTTTACAAATCTTTTGTTGTTGTTGAGAGTATATTTTAGGCAGTATATTTAAATACAATAGATATGATAAATATGATAGTTACGATATACTCCAGGATTACTGAGGACTAGCATCTGTCCCAGACAGAACTTGTCCTGAACCAGTCAAGGGTATCGGACTGGATAACTAATACATACAAATCCTCATCCTCTATGACAGCACCCAATGAGATTGACCCTCGGATAAACCAACTGTTCCCCTCTTGTGCTACATACTGTACCAGTTTAGTTTCCTCTGGCATGCTTATGCCAAGGCAGCCCGCATGTCTCTGGCAACATGTTAGACCCGTTTATGTGGTGCGTACTCTTCATCAACATATTCATTACCATCATATGGTGGACATGGATGATGTCTTTGGTAATGAATCTGGGCCGAGACGATGATGATGATGATTATTAGTTAACTCATGGAAATTATGGAGTACAAATGATGTGCCTTAGAGTGAAGTTTTACCAAAGCTGCTATGGACTTACAAAAAAAAAGAATACATGAAGGTAAGACTGAGACTTACTTTTAAACTTTATAATTTTTTTCAGTGCAAAACAAGTGATAATTTGAAGGATCCATTGGTCGGTGTTTCAACTATATGCTGCATTTTTCTCCACTCTTTAATGTGGGATGGTATATTCCTTGAAAACTACTGTTTGAAGGTCTAATCCTCTAATCCAGACACAATAAACTCAAGATAATGCAAAGGCATCCAAGACAATACAAAAGCATTTTTCATTCCTAGACATGTGTCTGCTGTTCAGGCAGCCATGCAAAAGAATGGCCAGCAAATTCATCCCGTTGCAAGAGGATAAGCCTCTGCAATGCACGTCACAGTAGAGGCTTGATTTGAATAGTGTCGCTGTAAGCTTCTTTATGTTCTTTGTATTAGATCAAAATCATGTGATATAGCCTGTTTTCTATACATGGCCTTTTAAATCGTCATCCCAGCTGTGGTACTTGTCCTGTTGTACAATAAACAGGTGTTCAACATGTCAGCTCTCCCGTTATGAGAAAATAAAGCCTTTGCACATCTTGGGAACAGGTGGGTTGAAGATGACCAGAGCTTAACAACTCTGAACTAAGAAAATGTCCCACGCTTGTCACATTTTGCATTTTTTCTTTTTTTTTCGGTCCTAGACCTTCAGATTATTTGGTCTGTATGCAAAATGGACAGTAAGCAGGACTTCTGAATTCTAAGATAAAGGGTCTTACATTTATCAAGCATGTTTTACTGTAGCCAGCTTCTCCCTGACTCCCTCAGGTCCTTATGGAAAAGAAACATAGTGACTTTTTAAACTACATCCCTCCTCCACGTGATGCCATCAGTCTGCCTCTCCATGTTGTATACATACTGGCAGCAGCAGTGCTGGTGGTAGTGGCTCTTTTTGCCATTGTGGGACATCTGATCATGGATCTGATGCATGACCTGGCAGGTGCGAAGTCATCTTTGGTGTTTTATGCAGACCATTGCATTCCATTCCATTCTATCGCATGTTGATGACGTGATGTCCCTTGTGATAACTGTCCAAAATTGACCTTCCATTAACCATTAACCTTCCCATTGATGTCGTCATGTGAAGTGGTGAACAGTGAGTTGAAATTAAAAGGATCATTCCTTTTGAGCTCATGTGTATTGGTGTGTCTCATCTTAAGCAGGCCTGACCCCACAGCCTCAGAAGAAACAATGAGTATCATTAATGATTTAAAAAAAATAACTTTGACCACTAAGATAACGCTCAAAAGTACACACATTTCATGCTTGTCTGCTAATGGGAATATGAACATGTACAATCCATTACCAATCAAGTTCTAATAGACTCGCACCATTAGAAAGCATAAACATGATATTTTACCCAATCCAAGGACATATGTACAAAATTATGTTTTACTTTTCCTCCTCTTTTCATGTTGCAATATAGACTGGATCCTTGGCCCTAAACCTCCAGAAGATGAGGATGAGGGCTGCAGAGAGGAGAAACTAGACCAGAGTGCAGCTGGGCAGCTGTGATGAGGAGACACAACTGCCCAGCTGCCTAGGAGGAGGAGGAGGAGGAGGAAGAGGAACAGAGCCGGCTGGAGAAAAATCAGTGGGATGGGGCCCAGATTCCAGAACACTTCCAGACAGGACAACTTGAATGCCCTGAAATATTACTGCCATTTAGTGCCCTTAGAAACAGTGCTCATAATAATTAAGTCATTAATTCATAGCTATCTAGAAAAATGGCAGCTTTTAAAAAGTTGCCTCAAACTACTCTCAAGGATCTTTTGTATTTAAGATATATCTTTCTACATTGTTTAACTCACATGTGATGTTTAACAATGTCTCATTTGATAAAAGGAAAAACTAAGTAATCTGTTCTGTCTGATTCTTTCTCTCATTTCTTGGTTATTAGACAATGAATGATGTCAGTGGTATGTGCATTTTATACAATGAAACCCACCTGTGTTTTTTTTAGATTTACAGGTGGTGGTATAGATTCTACTGTGGTGTAATTGACTAGTTCAGTGTAATTGAAATATGATCAATTTTGAAATGATGATTCAATTGCATCATAGTTATTAATCATTTAATAAATACAATTAAATTACTGCAAATAACATGTTTAGATCGCTGTTATGTGTAGTGCATACATACAATCCTCTTTTCTTGACCTAATTTCCAGTGACTCATACTATATACGCAGCTGACCATTCTCATGTATGAGTAGATCAGAAAACCTGCAAACAGTCTAATTCTACACTCTTACACCAAACATGGAACACCAGTTGGCCTAGGCTACTGAACCCATTATGTGGGCTGGATAGCCTAGGCTATATAACATTAAATCAATGTCACAGGCCACATTACATTTTATTTTATAACTTTATGGTGGGGCGTATTTTGGGGCGTAATTTAAATTTGACATGGAATTGTAGAAGAAATGTAGGCCTAGTAATGTTTTAAAAAGTTGATTTAGGCTACCTATGATAAACTGGTGTGGGAGTAGGCCTATAGGAAAAATATTGTGAACCACTCAGAAAAGATACAGTGTTGTAGCACAGTTTGGTTGACATCTAGTGCTCATTCAGGAGATTGCAGCGTGCTCCACTAGACGTGGTTTATCATAGCGTGTGAACGAGAGGTTTTGGACAATTTGTCCCTTGAAAGTGCATGATAAAAAACATTTAGGCTATAAGAAGCTGTGATAAAATTTTTTAGCCTATAGCCTAGGCCTATCCTTTATTTCAGAGGTGGAGGTGAAGCCCCTAACACATCTTGCTTTGTTGTGATAGCCCACCTGCTAGACTAATGCAGAATTCTGGATTAATTACCGTAGGCCTTGGCCTACTCACATACTAGGCTATGGTAAAATTATATTGTAGCGTACGCATGATTAACAACATCTGGTGCCACTTGAATAAATGATCTGACCTGAACACATCTCAGTCCTTATAACAAAATAAGGGAAAAAATCAAGTAGTCATCACAGCAAATGGGTCAAAGAGATGAAACTGTAACAGCAAGATATTTCTGATTTAGGACAACTGTAGGTCCGCGTGCAACTTCACCCCACTGTCGTAATTGCTCGGGAGGGGGGGTTGAGGTGCCGCGTGAAACAATACGGCACATCGCATCTTCAACCACGGCAGCATCTTCCAGTGATTGGATCTACCTCTTACAACCAACGAATGCAAAATGGTCGTTATGAAGACCAATATTCTATTCAGTGCCAAAGAAATGTATAAAAGGACCCATGCATGGATGATGTAAATTCGAGGGGTGCCGCGCAAGGTTACCCTCTCGGTATGGATTGGACCGATTCGGAGCAACAGACCTGGAAAGAGACGGAGGAGAGGTAAGACGTGGTTTGGAATGCACAGCCCCGTGCATAATAACTTAATTATTTCGAGGTTCGCGTAGAATTAATTTCGCTCTTTTCCTTAAGCCTACGACAGTCTGATGAATCCCATGCCGCTGTTGTGTCTTGTGCTTATCATACGTTACCAGACAGCATACCTTCACGGAGCTGCGGTAGGCTATACTATTGAGGCCTAATTGTTATGGCTACCCGCGTTTACATTAATGAAGCTATTTACAATGGCTGTCAATATCATTTTGAACAGGAATGGGTCATTGCGAAGATCACATTTTTCCTCAAATATATGTGTCAAATAAGAAGGCTAAATTGGCCGAGAAAACCTACCCAGTGTGCTGCATTAAATAAACGAAAAGGCTGGTATTTTGTATTACTCTTAATGGTATTCAGTGTTTTCAATATATTTCGTAAGCATTTGAGGAAACAAACTGCTAAGTGCGCAGCCCAGCAGGCTACGAATGGTGTCTAAGCTTTGTGTAAGCTTGTCTTTCATTGTTTATTTGACTGTGAATGTTGGCTTGTGATTTTTTTTTATGTGTTTATAAAAATGTTATAATATAATTGATATAATAACAATTGATATGTGTCGTCCTGAATCATGTTAATGTTGGTCTGGTATAAAGGTAGAAACTTCTGAAAGTGTGATAAGAGGCCATAACAGTAACTGCTGAAGCAGCTGAGCCAAACAGCTGTTCAAACTATGCAGGGGTGTGAGTAGTAAGTCAGACAGCAGTTGCATCAACAGGAATCTCACTCAGACTCTAATTGGCACACAAAGTCTAAGAGGATATCACTCACTTTGAATGTGTAGGATATCACTCACTTTAAATTTGTAAATGACCAGAATAAACAAAATGAGCTGTCATCTAAAATCGAATCTTTAATAGAATATTTCATGATGATGTTCTATTATACTAGTCTGATGATGATGGCCTGCAGTGGTATTTTACACTAGACTGATAATGATCCTCCTCCTTTTTGTGATCAGTGGTCTAGACAGGAAACTTTCTCAGGGATGTTATTTGTCTGTAGTTTTTATCTGACCTTCTGTTAGCTTATGACAAAGGGAAAGTATAATTTTGAAATGATACTTTAACACCCTGATTGATTGATTGACTGAATGTAGTTTGTCTGCAAGGAAGTGAGATGATGAGCACCAGTTAAGTAGTCTATGGAAGCCCAGTATTCAACAGTCATTCTGTGTGAAAGTTAGAGGGGCAAGCTGTGCCTTTCAACTATTTTCTAACTTAATTGGGATCAACTTGCCCCCCACTGGTGTAAAATTGTTTAACAATTAGATTGTCACCCCCTTTTAGTATTGTGCTTGCAAGACCTCTTCTAATTCATTGACCTTTTTAGGGGGATGGGTGTCCACTTTTGTTTGTCAGAATGAACAAAGAAGTCAGATAAAGTGTAAAATGTGTGACTGGTGTGTGAAAAACTTTGCAGCTTTCCAAATGTATTGTAATTGGAACAGTTCCTGTAGACTTGATTTATTTTATTTCAAAAGTTTGCTATGAAATGCGAATAAAAACAGTATGTGTAATTTGCAAATATTGTAGACAAACCAATATTTTGCTGCTAAAAAACACACACAATGTTAAAACCAAAGATATGACTGTTAAAAGATGAATAATCTATGCAGTACCAGTCAAATGTTTGGACAAAACCCCCAATTCATTGTTTTTCTTTATTTCACTTTACTTTATTTGGAAAAAAAACCTACATTGTAGAATAGGCTACAGAAGTCATCCAGTGTATGCTTTAGATTTTAATTATAAAGAAGTCACTTTCAAATTCTTGGTAGGCCTATTCTCTCAGTCAGCTTCATGACAGATTCGTCTAGAATATTGATATTTCATTTATGGACTTTCTGTCACGTCCATTATGCCATTAAATTGCCCAATTGGGATTTGTATGCTGTGGATGATTGCAAAGCATGTTTTGTAAAATAAAAATCATATTTTCTACAGCCAAACAAAGTGAATGCTGAAAGTAATTGTTAACATAACAACATACATGTACCATCACATTTTGTTGCCATTTTGGACGTTTCCTGATGAATTGCTCATAGGCTAGATATTTTTGTAAGTCACAAAAATGTCTGCCGAGTGCAATAAGCATGGACTGCAACGGTACAGACCTGTCACATTGAGTGCAGCATGGTGTGAAAAACATGGTTTTGATCAGCAGAAATTTTTATATTCAAAACTTCCATTGCAGTCTACTTACTCCCCAAATTTTCACAGCCTCTTGGTTAAACAGCTAGAATATCACAATAAACATGTCCTTCTGTCATTCTGTGTACATAAAAGCATTAATAAAACATTAAATTCTGTGTTTCAGCTACAAAATATATTACTTGTTTTGAACATTTATATTTTTTTAGCCTATCCTTCATTCTGATGTGTCAATTGAATGCAAGATACATATTGCATGGCGTCCTATTTAAGGAATTGGGCTTGAACTCCTCCATACAGGCTTCCACATGGCCCTCTTGAATACAACTGTAAATAATTTAATGCCAGTCACAGCTGCTCTGTCAGCTGTGTGAAGTTATGCTTTAGCCTATATATAGGCCTAGCTAGTCAGGAATGCTGAAAATTGCTGTCAGGACAATCAAATGTGCGGAAGGTACAGTTATTTAGTAAAAAAAAATAATTAATGATTAATTAAATTTTTGATGGACAATTCCTAATTAGTGATTTGACTTTATGCAACTTGTCTTCAAGATAAAAAATATTCTGAACTGTCCTATAGCCTACTCTCATATTAAACTGTAGCCAGACCCCCCTCCAATTTTCTGGATTGTTGCTATGGTAACCCGGCTCATTGCCATATTGTGGAAGGAAATGTTCAGCTCAAGGCTGCTGTCATGTGACCCTCCATCATAAATTACAGACATGCAATTTGTACGTTAGTGCATCATTGTGTATGATGAGGTTATAGACATACAAAGTACTTTAATAACTTGAGTATAGTTTAACTTTAATAAACAATATATTGAAAGACTCAAATTAATGTGAAAGGATTATGTCAATGTGCTGTTCAGTGCTGTTCTATGCTGCTGCAATACATTTCTTCTTTAACCTGTAAATGACCATACATTCCGCTCCAAGTGGTTTGACTCCTCATTCTGCTGGCCTGTTTTTCAGGGTGGAGCCTCTGGACAAGGAGGGAAATGTTGCCAGGAGTTCAGCTCATATGACAGGTGGGCACAATTGTTAGGCTGCTGCTCAGTCGATGTGGTGACAGATTAAACATATGACATATTGTTGAATTTATGAAAAAACAAAAGGATTTGCACACTGCTTTCAAGAGACTCAATTTTTAATGTGCAACGTTTCGATCTCTTGATCTTTTTCAAGCATCAATTTTTTTTTATTTATTTATTTTGTACTTTTATACTGGCAGTACTCTCACTCTTGTTGGATGCTTGAAAAAGATCAAGAGATCGAAACGTTGCAAAATTGAGTCTCTTGAAAGCAGTGTGCAAATCCTTTTGTTCTTTCATCAGTTTATCCTTTTGATTTAGCACCTGCTATAAGATATTTGGATGTGCGCACACAACTATTCATATTGTTGAATTCAAACATATCAACAATATACAATTATTAAACCTAGGGTAACCTCACCTAAAATTTGACAGTGAGTGACATGTCCATGTCATTTTGGGCTTAATGGGGCCATTGATTGATTGACTAACTGCTATGTTCTGAATAATTCCAAATGAATAGCGTCTTATTAGCTTGTAATACACATGTAATCATTCACATTTACATCCAGCGGGAAAGTTCAGATTAATTCATTGATTACTCTGATATCGAAGTGGAAAAAGAGGAGGTGCAGTCAAATGATGACGCTTAAACAATTTCAATTTAAAAAATTTGTTTACATAGTCAAACTGGAGATATTGATAATGGGCTTAGCCTGAAATGTTGTCAGATAAATGCAGTTTTGCTCTATAGGCCTTAATGTACATGTACACTTTCTTTGGTTTTTATAAGCATTCTTTGTTGAGTGCACCCTTCTTTAGCCACTTGGATACGGGTACAATGGTTCATTGTTTCTCCTCATGTTTTGGAGTTTACACTCCAGGGGGTGTTCCAAGGTGGTGGTAAACAACACTGGAGTCCTGATTCTCTTAGGGTTTAAGATTAGCTGACATTAAGTCAGCTGGATACTCTATAAGCAGGTTATCTTAGCCAGTTTCTTAAAATACAACCCAGGCCAAACATTCTCCCATACTATAGTACTATAGTACTGTGACTTGCAATGGTTCATTACTATGATATCAGTATCAGGCAGTAAAATAGGTGCCTATGTCTTTAAGGCATTTTAAAATTACATCAAAACTGGAAGAGTTTTATATATATATATATAGGCGATATATATAGGAACCAACAGGCATCAACCATAGGCTTCTCATCTTGGATATAATAGATAACTTTGCTGGGAAAAGTGTATTTATGTGTTAATTATTTGGTCCTGTTGATATTTGATTATGTAGTGCTAATGCCAACATGTAAACTTTTCATCATGCTCATAGGCTTGACCCATATTCTGTTTCTTCTGTAGACAACCTACTGAATTTATATAGCATCAGATAGCATGCTGATGCATAAGCTGAGCTCACTATTTTTATTTGTGACATGCAAGATTTTGATCTTGTGTGCTCTTTACGCAAAGGAGGACATGATGCATGCCAGACTAGAGAGCCATCATGTGTTTTCAGCCAAAGAATATGTCTAAATCATGTATGTTTTGTGGAAACATGACTTCAGTCATAATTTCATAATATTGGTAATGACATGTCATGGCTGATTTTTGCATACCTATGCCTATGTATGTTTTAGAAACTAAAAAAAAGAAGTGTGAGTGTATGTGTGATATTCACCATTTATATTTCTTTCTTTCTTTCCGTTTTGTAGATGTTTCAAAGGATGAAACAGACAAAGCTCCCCCTCTGCAACCACACACCTTGAGAGAGTTTGAACAGGTGAGACTGGTTTTGATATGCACTTTGTACTTGATGTAAACAGTGTGTGTGTGTGTGTGTGTGTCTGTGAGATTAAATCTTTAAACAGAGATTCCATCCAAGCTCTAATAATGGATGCTCTGATGTCTCCATATTCCTTATTGTTCATCTTACTTTTATCTTTCATCTCGCTGCCACCACCTACTGGACATGTCTTATATTGCATATATTCAGTGTTCGGTGCTGTCCGTGGTTCTAATTGGTTACGTCATTAGTTGGTATGCTGTATGTGGATGTGCCTGTAAATATTGTCTTGACCAGTCAGGAGCACTAAAAGCATAGTTAAAATTCAGGGTGTTTTATAATTATTTTTTATTATTATTGTGATAAATTATTATAATTTGCTATATCAAAATATTAGTAAATAGCACTCCTTTTATTCTTTGTCTTAATCTTTGCATCAATATATTCAATATAAGGCCTGTAAAAAAATTCAGTGCACAGATACTATTTTAATAAGTATCATTAGTTTCATACAAATACCATTAGTATTGAATTAGATACTCATTTGCAACAGTATAGATATATCAACAGTCCTTTCAAAATCTCCTCCTGTTGACATAGCATTTCACACAGTACTGCTGATAGACAGAGACATACAGTAGCCCCTTCCTATACCATCAGCTCAACATGTGATCATGAGTTAGCTGCTGAGCATGATGCTTGCTGATGATGCTGAAGAGCTTTGGTAGTCAGTTAGTCAAGAATGCCTGACATTTGTACTTCTTTTTCCTCAAGGAAATTTTAAAGATCAGGCATGCTTTACTCATAATGTAAAGAAGTCTTTGGGTGATGATTAAAAATTAAATCATAAATGAAACTTCAAAAATCGCACTTTCTTTAACTTTTGTAACTTGTTTTACTCAACTGTGTCCACGCATTTCGGCGCCAGGCCATCATCAGTGTCTATATTTTTTTTCCTCCTGTGGTTTTAAAAATATTTTTGAGGATTGTGTATTGAGTGTCTTTCTGGATATTTGTGTCTAAAATCCAAGCATTGTTACAGTACATCCCCACTCAGTACTATGATGGATTTACTTTGGTGCCAAGTCTGGTGCACAGTTCCACTGACACACTGCTTAGAAATCAGTGGAAGTCAGTGAAATAGGAGACTTCAGTGTCCATGCTTCAGTGGCCTTGGTGCCTGTGACTCTGATTGCAGAGGGGAAATGGCGCACGGTACGGTAAGTAGTATTTTAAAGTGCGTCTCCCTGCTCATGTGAACACACTGCTGTAAAAGTGGTGCAGCTGTTCACCTCTAACTCTCACACTGGTGCACTAGAGAGGCTAGAGTAAGTAGTCATCCACTCAGATGACCTGGCATGAGGGTGTCCTTGTCATTCGTTGACCTTACAGCCCTCTGGACCTGGAATGTCAGTAGCCACCCTCCTTTCATCTTATTCCTGGGGCATTTATGTGGCTGTTGTTGGTATAAAAGGCTGGTGTTGATGAGCTGTTTGAGTGCTACCCACTACGAGCTTACGCATGCCTCAGGAAATAGCCCTGTGATCACAGCAGCAGAGCTCACTCGGCCTCCCCCTTTGTCAACCCTCCTCTCTGGGTGGCTCAGTTCCTCCTTTCTGTCACACTCGTTACCTGCCCTCCCTCTGCGACCCGCAGACTTTAGAGGGCAGACGTTAGGAAGAGTTTGGCGGATGCTAAGGCTTTAGCGCGTGCCTTTGTCGAGGCACCGGCCCATTAGACTGTTCGTGTTGAGGAGAGGGGAGGGGGCGGCTGGGTGCTACATGCACACACACACACACACACACACACACACACACACACACACACACACACACACACACACACACACACTCCATCAGCTGTAATGCATTATTGAGGTGTAACATGAGAGCGTAATGGATGAAGTCAACAATGAGCAATATCCTCAGAGAGTGGAGCAGCCTCTCTGAGGATGAGCTCACCCCACTGAAAGAGGCTTTGATTCATGGTATGCCCGTCCCAGTGGTGGCCTTGGGTCACATTCAGCCAGGACTGGGTCGATATTCTCATTGACCACTCATTGACTGGGTTGCATCCGGGTGCCATTTTGAGGAAAAAAGACCTTACTCCTCCAGTTCAATGAACTGAACTCAATGAAAGATGTTATTTTCAATGATAGTGTATAATTTCTCAGCAGATTATTACTTATACAACATTAGATAATAATGAAGCGCTATCATTCTTCTTTGATAAAGGCTATCATTCATTGTATGTAGTGAAATGGAGATTACTTTCTCATCAGCATCTTGTGTCTAGTAAACAGAGGAATAATAGAACTGAATAGAACTACTCTCCAGGACAAAGTCTCATGAGGTGTGTGTGTGTGTGTGTGTGTGTGTGTGTGTGTGTGTGTGTGTGTGTGTGTGTGTGTGTGTGTGTGTGTGTGTGGTATTGCACTGTCTGCTAGGCTCATTTTAGCATGTGAATAGGATGTAGGCTATGATGCGGGTCCCAGACAGTAAAACTCTGGATTGGATGCCCTCCTAAAAATAGCTTGGAGTTCTCCTTTGTGGCTTCTGTTTCAGTCCAGCTCCCTCTGGATTCACTCCTGTCTACAGAGAAAGAGGAACCTGCACTGCTGTGATCTCCTATCTCTTAGTCTTCACACCAGCCATTTACACCCCCTCATTCACTTTGCTTCACTTAAGTTATCATCAGATTCTTTTCTGTTCATTCATAAAAGTTAGACTTTATGACATGAATCATTGGTTTACGAAATTAGTTTATAAGACTGACAGATCAATTCAGATTAGGGAACAGGCAAGGAGTTATGGGAATGCAATGTGAGCAGAAGCTAGTATAGCGTGGCATGTATGTATCATGTCAGGATGGACAGTAATGGAGGAAGAGAACAGAAGGAGATGAGGGGTGTGTACTCTCTCTCTCTCTCTCTCTCTCTCTCTCTCTCTCTCTCTCTCTCTCTCTCTCTCTCTCTCTCTCTCTAACCCTCTCTCTCTCTGTCTCTGGCTCTGTTCCCCCCTCACCCCCTCTGTCCTGGCCTAAGAGAGTGATCATCTTACATTTAGCTGGAGCCTGTGATCCTGTAGGCTGTTCCTCTCTCAGCCACAGATTCCTGGGATACCTCCCCCGAGTCAGAAAAGCCTTGTGCCTCACCCCTCTCTGCCAGATAGCCATAGACCATGGAGTCAACCTGCTCACACTTCTGATACACACAGGGCTTCCTAGCCCTCGCTGTGGCCTTTTGATAACAGTGTGTTTTGTACAGTATATGTGTGTGTGAGTGTGTGTGTTTGATGCCACAATGTGGCTCTAGATCTATAGAATCCCATTTAGTTTTTGCGTGGACATGCCGCAAAACTGAGGGGCCTTGAGGATGCCCCCTGGGATGAGGACTTGACATGTCTAACAGTTACCGTACTTTGTCGCAGCACCTCAATGACCTGAAGAAGGAGAACTTCAGCCTCAAGCTACGCATCTACTTTCTGGAAGAGAGGATCCAACAGAAGTTTGAGGACAGCAGTGATGATGTCTACAGAACGGTGAGTACACAGACTGTCATTGTGGACAAAGGTGCTACTGATGCATGACTCCTTAACTGGACTGCTAGATAAGAGTTAGCCAAGACTGGACAAATCCGACTTGCCATGTATTCATCAGGCAATTGCTGCTGTTGTGATTGTTGGTACCTAAATAAATACAATTGTTCCTAAGACAATGGTTACTGTACTGATCCCTTAGGATACCGTTTTGGGTATCCTAATACCCTGTCCAGCACGCACAAGGCGTCCATGGCAAAGAGGAATGGAGAGTAAAAATACTGAAAGAAAGCCGATCTGGTGCAGATGTTGCAGTGCTGAGTGTGATTCGATAAGAATAGCTGTGGAGAGCTGGTGCGGCGGTGGGATGGAGCAGACAATCTGCTCAGACAGGCTCGCT
The DNA here is from genome assembly GCA_027497455.2 of Sardinella longiceps. Lineage (NCBI taxonomy): Eukaryota > Metazoa > Chordata > Actinopteri > Clupeiformes > Clupeidae > Sardinella > Sardinella longiceps. The sequence goes on from JAODXP020000003.1 coordinate 878,727, forward strand.
GAGGGACAGATGGACTGGGCATTCTTGTCTTCACTGCTGGGTGAAGGACATTCTGGCGTCTCTTATTTTAAGTGCCTTTAGGCTGTGCCTAATTTATCCTTAGATATATGTAGGCTTGGTTCCATAAAGCAGTTAACACTAGGAGCATGCTACCAATTCTATTTTTTTTATTTTTTTTTTAACCACAGCCCTTAAATATGCAGAGGATGAATTCGTTTTGCTGTTTGTGCTGTTTGTTTGTTTTACGTCATACAGTATATAAACCATGCCCTTCATGAAATTCACGTTTCTTTTACTAGGCCTTTTTAAAAATAACATTCAGTAAGCCCGGTGGTTTGAGGAGAGGCAATGTAAATAACCAGAATGTTAAGCTCTAAGGCCTGTTCATTTTTGAGGCTGTGACTCAAATGTGGGACCTGGCGTGTGAGTTGTGATTACTGTAAGGCACATGGGAGATAACGTGATGAGAGAGTGTGCTGCTTTTAGTCCGTGATACATTACTGTATGGATGCAGAAGCAAATATGTTCAGATTTAATGTATGTGAGACATTGATAATATGTCCTTAGTTGAGATATATGTCACCATGACGATTCTGAAAAAAAAGGAATCTGTTAAACAGTTTTTCTATGTTGATGAAGCAAGGGTGCACTGAGTGTAATGTATCTCCCAGAAACTCAAATCATAAAGCATGAATCATAGATACCATTTATGTTTGAAAAAACTAACTTAAGTGTATGTGTTGTTTCAAGTGGGATTTTTAAATCGTTATTGTTGTTGTTTCTTGAGTCCTTCCATGCCTGTTCACTTTCGTTTTTTCCCATTGTTTATCTTATTCTTCCATGAGAAAAACATCCTATGCATCTCTCAGTAATGAAATAGGTCACCAGAATCTGATAAAAAAAATTGATTTCTGTTCACATCAGTTTACTCACAGTGTACATCTTGATTGTATACATATTTTAACCATATAGTTAATTTAATTTTTAATTAAACTGTATAAGATCAGAGCCATAAGATTTCATGAAACCTTTTCTTAAAAATCTAATAAATAAATGTCACATACTTGGAGAGTTTTACAGTGCTACAACTATGCTTTCCAAGAGTAACTCAGGTTTGTAAAGTCAAGTGTGTGTGTGCGTGCGCGTGTGTGCGTGCATGTGCACGAGCGTGTACAGTATGTGTGAAGGTGCTTGCGGGAGTGAATGGCATTACTAGGATTATTGCTAGATTTACATCCAATTCTTTAAGTTAAAAGTATGTGGTTAATTCACCAGACTTGTCCTGTTTTAGTTTGGACAACTCCCAACAATCTTAGACAATAAACAATCGCTTATCTGCCATGTGTCTCATTGTCTCTCCTGCATAAATGTGTGCCAGGAAGACTTTTCATTGCATGTAGCTGAAGGTACCCCTCTGTAGCTATTTTCGTGCCTGAGTATTTATTAACTATAGTGGTAGCTGGTGACTAGAGTAAGTGGTGGAGGTATCCAAACTTAGTCTGTTACAACATATTATTTATCCTTGCCATAGACTTTCTTTACATCCCTTGGTGCAGTGGTCAGATCATGTAAATCATATCAAACCAATGTTACCATAGTTTTTGAATGTTAGTACCTTTAGTGAACCAATAATGTGCCCCCCTATGGTTCCATCAGTTTGGGATGTAATCCTTGCATGCATAGCAACTCTCTCTCTCTCTCTCTCTCTCTCTCTCTCTCTCTCTCTCTCTCTCTCTCTCTCTCTCTCTCTCTCTGTGGGTTCATTGGTGGTCCTATTGTCTGTCTGTCAGTCTAGTGTTCTCCTGGGCAATGTGTAATTCAGAGAGATTATCTTGCACTGTGGCACTGTGCTCCAGGAGTATCCCCTAATCCCACTGAAAGGGCAGCAGCCATGAACCTGACTCTGTCCCTCTGGTAACCCACGGCAACACCTCACGCTCAAGTACACAAACTCACACACATATACATGTGCACATCTAAACACACACACATACACACACACACACACACACACACACACACACACACACACACACACACACACACACAGGCACACATTGCTTGCCTGATTAAATTCCTACATGTCTAATCTAAGTCTTATCACCATTGAACCCTGTGTATGAAAATCAGGCAAAAAAGATTTGAGGAGAAATGACATGCTCAGTCATTAATACGCACTGATCCCTCTGTTAAAGCACTAACTGGCTGGAGAGACTGATGACATTCACGCCTTGATGTTTGATTAAATGTGGTCATTAAGGAGAAGGCCAAGAGATGTGTGAGACTGAGACATGAAGCTCAGTCAGTCTTGGGGCCATTCTTTCATACCTCAGCTAATGGTCAAGACCTAAGCACATGAGAGAGTCTGTAGAGAGTCTAAAGTTTAGAGAGTCTTTTAAGTTTTACTGTAAGATTTTAAACTTTAAGACTTCAGACAGAAGTTTTATCAGACATGCTATATCTTGCATTGAAATAGATTTGCTGTGGCCCTATAGAGGACAAATAATCATAATCAAATAACCATTCATTGGGGATGCCTAATAATGTGCTGTACACTTTTACAGGTAGTATTTGTCATAATAGAGTTGTTACAATATTGTTGTATGGGTAAAGTGATATTCTTTTTAATCCTATTACTGAGGTATTTGAAAAAGACCGTAAAAATGTGATGTAGCATACACCAAATTATAATTTTAGTATTTTAGCTCTCTTCTTTACATGAATTCATTCAGGTGGACATAGAAAGACAGGCCAGTGTTTTTTCTGACCGTATTTATTTTATTGGTGAGTTTGTGGGTGGTTTGTGTTTTCCCCTGTGTGTATTTGTGCTGTGATGTACAGTATGTGTGTTATGGAATACGGATGGTACTGCTGTTGACCTTTCTCTCTCTCCTGGACCAATCAGAAGTTGAGGTGACTAGTAGTTAAAAAGGATCTGTTGCTGTGGGACAAAAACAGCAGGTGGAGCTGCGCTAAATTTAGCCTCAGAGAAAGAGAGCGGGGGAAAGAGAGGGGGGGGGCGGGGTAGGGGGCAGGGGTTATAATAACTACGTGTTTATGTATTGAAAATATTGGATGTTGTGATATAAATTATACATTTCAGATGCAACTGATATGGGCTGCTTTTGGTGATGTCATAGGCCATATAAAATAAATATGGATAAATAGACTCCTTTAAAATATATATTTAAATGTCATCTGTTTCCCACTTGCCTACAGAACATGCAGTAAAGTAGGGTGATGTACAGTATTCTGAAAAGAAAAAAGAAGAAGCTGATCCTGAGTCCATTTGTCTTTTGCTTATCATTCACGTGCAATACCATCTGACTACTTGAGGTTCATGATGCTGGCTGTGATTTATTGGTATGGGAGCACGTGTGGCTGTGTGCTCTGTAATGATAATGCACGTGCAACTGAGAGGAGGGATGCTTAGTGTATCTGAGACTGTGTGTTCGTGTGTGTGTGTGTGGGGGGGGGGGGTATGAGAGATGGAGAGAGAGATGGCCAGAGTACGTTGGCATGGCTATAGCCTACTCCACTAAAGGTCACACACATTCTAACAGGAGGAAATGACCATGTCTCTGCACACCACCTGTTTGGAGTGGGAGTTCACAACCAATTTGCCAAGCACGAATATCACTGAAAGGTCAATAATGAAACGAACATGCTAATGGTTAGAGACCCTCCCTGAATTACGGTAGACATTTGTAGATAAAGGTTTTAATGTTAAACCTTTATCCAAATTCTTTGTATGTTTTTAGGCATACAGTATATGCATTCTTTCCTGCTTTGCTGTGTATACACACCTATAAAGTGTGTGACCCTGTGTAGGTGTGAGTGTGCGGGCCGGCGTGTTTTGTGTGTGTCCCTGGGCCCTGGCGTGCCTGGGCACTAATCCCTCTGGCCGTCCGTGAGCACCAGGGATCTGCTGTGCCTCTCTGCAAGCATCCCAGTCCTCCTGCTAAGGCCAGGGATCCTGAGCGCCTGAGCGTGAGCCAATGTCCCTCAGCCCAGGCCTGTGTGTGTGTGTGTGTGTGTGTGTGTGTGTGTGTGTGAGGGGAGCAGGTAAACAACGGGCTGCAGCTGTCGACTCGTTCCCCCTGTGCCGGCCCGGGTCGCATTCCCACATGCTATATTTAAAAGGCATGACGGCAGTGAAAGATGCCCCGGCGTGGTGTTAAGTGACTCTCTGATTAATCAAGTGGGAGTGAAAGAATGAGATAGCAGGAGAGACGGAGGGGTGGTGTGAAAGGGGGAGAACAGCACTTGTGATAGAGGTATACAGTAGGTATAACTCACACTCAGGTGAAAGTTGGTGTATGACATACGGCACAGGTGGCCAGTGATATGAAGAGTCACGCACATCTAGTGTGCACTGAGGTCTTGCTGTCATAGTTTGCATTTTAAATGTTAAGCGTTGTCCCAAATGTGTCACTGCTTTATAGCTGTAGGCTTAGGTCCCAGACGTAACAATTGTTAAAATTGCCAAGTCAAACGAACATTCAGATTTATGAGCCACTTACTCAGAAACAAGCTATTGTATCTCATCTTATTACATTGGCACTTGCACACACACACATACATACATACATATAGTTACATATACATAAACATATTATACTGTACATATAGTACATACTAATATACAGTACATACACCTCTACTTATCCACGCACTAATACATACACACACACACACACACACACACACACACACACACACACACACACACACACTGTCTGTCTGCAGGGCAGACATGTCATGTCCAGTCTCAACCAGTCCAGTCATCTGAGCTTGCGTGTGTGAGGCTTGTCACGGACGTCTGAGTTGAGGCTCAGTAAGTTAGTCCTAACTGTGGGCTCATCAGCGGCGGCCTCTTGAAGTGTGCTCAAGTGAATTTGTGTATGAGGTGTGTGTGTGTGTGTGTGTGTGTGTGTGTGTGTGTGTGTGTGTGTGTGTGTGTGTGTGTGTGTGTGAATCTGGGGAGTTGAGTGTGTACATGCTTGTACGTGCATGAGAGTGCGTATGCACTGCTGATATTTTCCTACTGACACAAGATAAAATTCCCAGTGCCAGCATTTCAAATTTGATGTCTTCTCTGTCAGTTGTAATGGCAGCACTCTCACTTAGCTATTGAATTTCCCTTTACAGTAATTTACCACTGAATGAATACATAACAGCAAGCAGAGTCATTTTTACTGCCTTGCTATAGAAAATGCCTCCCAGTATGACAGTGTGACTACAAGTCCCACATGAATTGTAAATGTGTTTTGTGTGTGTGTGTGCGGAATTATTAATGACATGTTTTTCTGCTCTGTTTCAGAACATCGAGTTGAAGGTAGAGGTTGAAAGCTTGAAGCAGGAGTTGCAAGAAAAACAACAGCTCCTTGACAAGGCTCTGTAAGTGAATATCTGCATTTGATGGCTCTTTCAAGTCACTGATGCATTTCTCTCCTTTGATGTAGTAAGAACTTAGTGAGAAACACTACGTTGAAGTTGAAGCTGCTTCAAAGAAGGCACAGCTGTATAGCATTTCTTTGTAGCAAAGCACCAGTTCTTTTACGCATGTCATTTCAGACAGCAGGCAGGTTGCCTATCAGCCACAGTAAGTACAGTATGCATCACAATGACAATGCACAGCATTGGTAAGATACTTGAAGGATGAAGAAGCTTCGATAATCCCGGCCTCTGATCCCTTTCATTACAGATACATCATGTAAATATTTAGTTACCCTTTGCTAAAATCCCTCCGTGTAACATACTTGGTCTTACTTATCAACTCTTGGTCTACACAAGGCAGGAATGCTGGGGAAACAATTTAGCAATGTCATTTATTGGCTTTAAGGACTTTGGAGGGGCTGTTGTGCTTTGTTTGATGGTTGTGTGAGCACATAACGAGGCTGTAGCTCACTTAAGGCCTGCATTCACAGACAGACGATCCATATTGATTGCTTCACAGATTCTTGACGGCTCATGTGTCACAAAAACAGCTGGCCCAGCAAAGACACAGCACCCGTTTTTCAAGCCTAGCCAGTGGCCCGTGGAGCAGGACGGACTGGCCGGGCCTGAAGGCGGGTGTGAAGAAGCCAACACCTTCCTCATAAAGCTCTATCTGTCTGGCAGATTCCCAGAGAACAGAGAGAGAGAGCGTGGGCAGTGGGAGGGAATTGCACAGAGGAATTGATTAGTAGGGATTAAGCGAGGGAGAGAAAAGGAGAGAGAGAAAGATGGGATGATAGAACGAGAGCAGAGGGGGTTTAACTGAGAGAGGAGAGGATTTAACGGAGGTGTTTTGATATCTGCACTGATTTCCACTGAAACATCTACATCACAAACGCATTTTCACATACTGTTCGATAAATGTAACCGGAGTCCTTACTAACATTCACTCGACACGCTTCAGCCACATCAGCAATTGATGAGGACCAAACCCCTGGCACACTCAGCTGTTATCTGAGAGTGCTAGAACATTCCTGTCACTCTACAGGGGGAAGGCTGCCCATGTCAGTCCCATGGGTTCTCAGTATCCCTCTTCTCTGCTAGCCACTAGCTACTGTGCCTCACTTCAACATCTTAAGCACATGTGGCTTTTAGCCCACCTTGCTCACCAACACTATTTCCAACGGGGTAGAGATTGAGCATGGTGCGCTACACATGTTACTTATAAGACATAACTAACATTTGAAGGTAAAAATGCTGGCAAATGGACAACACCAGATAAACAAACCAGAGGTCACAGGTCAAAGGAAGAGGAAATGGACTCTTTATCAGGAGTCGTGCAGACTCACAGGGTCATGTGTACCTAAATAAATCGGCGAGGCCGTTATCTGAGCCGCCATTGCTCATCAGAGTTTAAAAAGAGAGCAAAGAGGCTGTTGCCCTCAGACAGCATGGCGTTTGCCATTCTTAGATTGGGAAAGAGAGAGGGCCGATGTGTCAGTCATGTTGTTACACGTGGACACGACCAAGATGGACCATGTTTACATCATCTTTGATCCGGTTTGGATTTCAGCTGCTATGTACAGAACCCGGAACTCTCGTCTGAAAGAAGGGTCCAGTGGAAGGGCTTCATTCTGAGAGTCAGAGCTGTCATGAACTGTCAAGAGAACAACTGTATATATCCCACTCACTCCTGGGCCCTTTACCAATAGTCTTTCATATCATCTCTACTACCCATTTTTATGATTGAATTGGAGAGAATCTCAATCCACTCACACTTCGGAGAAGACAGGTGTTCTACCTTCTTTTGCTTCATAGGGAACACCAGTGTAATTAAAGGAAGTATGTAAACACTTTTCCTTATCATTTAGCTAACCTAAAATGGTTCTTACCACTGAATACTTCCAAGTCATTTCATTAGGAACTTAGGAAGTTTTCTAAGCAAAAAAAAGAGAGAGAGCGAGAGAGAGAGAGAGAATCCAAAAGCAACACGGATTGCTTGGCTATTTGTTGCTGTATTAGATGGTTTTACGTATTTGCTCTGGACTTCAGGAGGCTACAGTATGTTAAGTCCCCTGGCGTCACCACCCTTGTGTCCCTGAGCTTTGTGCCTTTCTCCCCGAGTTGCTTTAAAGGGACTGCCACTGTAGGGAGCACTCTGGAGGTCAGTTTGGAGAGGAGAATTGGCTAAATGACAAAGAAGTTCATGTCATTAAAAAAAAAAAACTTCCTCCCTTTATGTTGCCTTTGGATTTAAAAAGTTGTCATCTTTTTTTCTGTATGTTTATTCAATACCATGCAACAGTCTATAGGTTTGAGAGTTGATTTCCAAGTTAGTTTAACATGGATGTGCGTGTGTTCAGAGAGCAGTTTACTCCCTCCAGTGGTGGGGGTTTGTAGGATGTAGTAGTGAATGGTTGTGATACTATATGAGTGGGCAAGAGCAAGAAGTTGCTGGGAAGTGAGCCGATGTGTCGCCTGTCAGGTCAAAAAAAGCAACACATAAAGACGCCATTTGGTGCATGAGCATATGTGTCAGGGTACTCGAGGGCCAGCTGGATTAGCTATTACCATGCACTGTATATACTGCTTGTGTCTGTGTGTGTGTCTGTGTGTGTGTGTGTGTGTGTGTGTGTGTGTGTGTGTGTGTGCGTGTGTGTTTAAGAGAAGAGAAGAATAGAGATATTTTATCAACATATGCAAGTGTGTGTCCATCTTGAAATGGAATTGGCAGGAACTGTAAATCTTTTGACGTTTTGTCTCTATTAGCATGACTGTGGCTTTCAAACTTTTGTTAATATTAGGCTAAATCATACTTGTTAAACAGTAGATTTAGTATGTGAATTAGATGTCCTTTGTGTATGTCTCTGAAAAGCAGTGTTCCTCCTCTATTGGCAGCTCCACAGCAGAGAACCTGAGTACTAACAATGAGGCTGAGGTGCAGCGACGATGTGATGAGAGGCAGCAGGAGATTAACCACATGCAGGAGGTGCTGGAGACCAGGATCCAGCTACTGCAGGAGGTACACACACACACACACACACACACACACACACACACACACACACACACACACACACACACACACACACACACACACACACACACACACACACACACACACACATACCTTGCCCTATTGTCTTGAGTCTGCTTTACATTCAACATATGTGTATATCACGCCAATGCTAGGACCATGCACACACACATACATTACATGTACCACTGTACATAACATAGCCTATACTATATAGTGATGAATTCTGGTTCTTCTCTCCAGGAGGCCCAGCTAGCGAGGAATGAGGTGGAAAGAAGGGTCACCCGCTCCCAGAGTTGTGTCACCATGGAGACGGGTAACAGTGAGACAGAAGAAGAAGAAGAGGGCCTCCAGTTGGTCAGCATGCTGCCTGACCGAGATAAAGACCGGTAAGACACTATATTTATATTGTATTTATATATGTATTATTTTAACTTTAAGACACTATGAAAAGCAAAGAAAGTAACAGAATCATACCACAAAAGAGTGTAGAGTAATTTATTTAATTAGAGATCATGGTGGGCATCAAGCATCCTTTGGATATTGATTACTGTTACCACCAGAGATTAGCTAATGGTTCACTGACATCCTCGTTCTTCTGACATTCTCCTGCTTCATGTTGTGGTCCTGTTCTCTTGTAGAGTGATCGAGGAGTTGAGGCAGGCCCTATGCGGTAAGGAGAGAGTGATCATGGAGCTGACAGGAGAGAAGAAGGTCCTGGGTGAACGTGTGGAGCATCTGGAGGAACAGGTGCAGGACCTCAACTCCTCATTACAGCAGAAAGAGAGCGATGCAGAGGTGAGAACCCCCCACCCGCACACACACACACACACACACACACACACACACACACACACATGGACATGCACAAATACATTACATTTATACAGTGTTTCATGTTTGACATGCCTATGTATTTATTTACATGTGGATACAGTGGCCACACAGGAAAAAGGAGCAAGATCTTTAACTGCTTTGTTTTGGTTGAATATTACTCTCACATTTGCATATACAACAACTCTGAACTCGAGTAGGAGCTCAGTCACTTTGACAGGCAGCTTTTGTGGTTTGCTTTGTAAGTGCCAAGTATGCACATGTTTGCAGACAAGTATATATGGACGCACACTCATACACACTCACGGCAACAGCTACATTCATATACCCACGTTCGTGTCATTGCTCCCATAACACTGACAGCACCTGGACTGTTTTTATTTTGGGACTAGGTCACTAACACATACCACACTGAAGGATTTTAAGGAAGTTAAAACACACACACACACACACACACACACACACACACACACACACACACACACACACACATGCACAGAGAGAGAGAGATAAGAGAATGTAAATATAGACAAACATTTCAATACAGTAGCTAGAGCTGAGAGCAATGAACTGACAGAGATCAGAGTTGAAATGCTCAGGTGCAGGTCCAGAATGCTTTGCTGAAGTGATAGTGATGGCAGCCTATTTACTGTTCATGGTGATAAGCCAGTGATATTAATGAGAAGGCTCTGTATGAATTAGTTATGATTTCAGATTGGTCAGATCGATTGGCTCTCAGCATTTGACACTTGCTCAGCTGTTCAGTATGGTGAAAAGGATATCCCCTTGGTGACATTTCTGTGTGTGTGTATCTTTCAGTTTTATCAAGAAGAGCTGGGTCGGGAGAGACTGCGTATTCAGCAAGAGATGCAGGTGTGTGCAATATCATTCTTTCTGTGTGTGTGTATTTGAGATCGTGTGCATCTACAAGTGCACTTGGCAGGTTTTTTACACATACTGTACACACACACACAGACACACACACACACACACACACACACTCACTCTCTCTCTCTCTCTCTCTCTCTCTCTCTCTCTCTCTCTCTCTCTCTCTCTCATACACATAGTCACACACTCACAAACAGAGTCCAGGAAATCACTCCCCCTGCTGGAAATAAATAGAAGGAAAGGTCACCTTCAAACTGATCACAACCTAGAAAGATATTCTCTCTCTCTCCGGCTTTTTCTCTCTCCTGATGACTGACAATTGTGGATAATTGAGTTAAGGTGTGAGGGCACAGTAGTGGTGGTTGTGCAGTTGGAGAGCAGACTGATTGTAACCTCTCATAGACTTTATGTAATCCTCCTACAGCAGCTGGTGGCTGGCGCTATTGTTTACGCAGCGTGGCCTTCAGTGTGTGCTGTGCTGTGCTGACCACCATGTTATTTTGGGAGAAGGGGGGGAAACAAGTGAGCGGAGGAGATATTTATGTCAGTGGCTACGTGCCCCCTATCTCACAGGCACAAGACTGGCTGATAACATCACGGGTTGCTTATATTGTAAATTCCCCAGTGGCATAGTAGTTGGTGTAATATGTTATTTAGATTATCATTCATTGCTGTGAATGTTATGGGTTATTTTTATGCTGATTCTGTCATGGATAACTTAAAGGCCTTCATTGTTTATATATCGTACAGGAGCTTGGTCTCTGGTGTAGCTTTAGAGAGCTGTCAAATCTGTTCACACCACAGCTTTTTTTCAGTCCTCTTTCAATAATTACTGAGGATCTCACCACCTTTCATCTGACACTATACACATCCCTTGTTTACACACCTGTAGGCTTGTTGAAGCGGTGCCGAAACAAAGTTTAGTTTACGAGGGGTTTACAGCGCCTAAGCTCCCATGCATGAGGTACATTTTTTACTTGTAAATCAGCTGACTGGAATATGCAAAGGGAATTGGCAGGAATAGGCAGGCTTGAATTTCACACACAGGTCCTATCCCTACCCCACCCACGATGCTGGTGGGGGCCAAGTCTCAGAATGCCTCAGAGCCTCCACTGTATTCAGGTTGACATTTCTTCTGATCAAGCATGAATTTTGTGATCAGGCAGAATCCTGTGTCTTGTGTGTGTGTGTGTGTGTGTGTGTGTGTGTGTGTGTGTGGTGTGTGTGTGTGTGTGTGTGTGTGTGGTGGTGGGGGGGGGGGGTTGGGGGGGTAACCAGTTATTTTTAGAACTGCATTACTATTCATGAAAGGTGAAGGGACATTTGCTATGTTCCATGGAAGTTGGAGTGTGCATGTGTGTGTGTGTGTGTGTGTGTGTGTGTGTGTGTGTGTGTGTCTGTGTGTGCGAGAATGTGTTTTGGCTTGGTTAAGTGGGTCGTGCCTCTGTTGACCAGCCAAGAGGTTACACTCATCCTGACCTTTTTGGGCTAATATTAACCCTACTACTCTGACACAGAGTACATATGTCCCAACAGACTGGACAGAGTTCAGGTCTCAGAGGCCTCAAACTCGACATGTTACAATCATCACTGCAGGTTTTTGAGCACCGCTCTGACCTCATTTCACTAACACAGACAGTCATAATCAAAAAATACTGTATATCTTGCATTGCAGATTGACAGACCATAGTGATGTCATTAAAAACAATTAAACCATGACAAACAGCCCAACACATTGTGTCTGACAGTATGCATGCCCTATTCAGGGAGTTTATTAAAATGCCCTCAGGAAGACATTTTAGAACTGCAACTGCAACTTAAATATTCACAAAAAGTCATTCATACCAACCGCAATAACACTTCTATATTTAAAATAAGCATTATACCGGTACTGTATATTCATATTTGTATACTCTGCTGCTCCTGCACTGTGATTGTGAGATGCTTATTTATTTATTTATTTATAAACTCTTTTATGTATTTATTGTATTTATATTTTTAAAAATTACCTCTGGAGCCATATGAGTATACAGTAGCCTATATGTACAAAGTATTAGTAAATAGGAAACTATACAGTGACTTCAGTTGTTGGTTTGGTTTGCTTTTGCTTCCTCTGTAAGAGGATCTGAGGTGTCGTTTCTTCAGGGCTGTTTATTTTAAGGAAAGGAATTGGGGAGGGGGGGATCTCCAAAGATGGGCTCTGCAGTCACATGGGGGAGCATGACTGTCTCCACAGCCCTCAGGATTGTTTACGCGCCAGTTTGTATGGAAACCGCCAGACAAGGGATTTGTGATCAGGCACCCCTCCCCACTTTATGCAACAGAGACATTTTTTTTTTTTTTTTAAATTTTATTTTCAGGACATTGCACATTGATGAACATGTATACATGTAAATGTGCCAGATATAGCACAATGGCTAATTTCCATCTGTGTCCAAAGTAGGCAGGTTAGATGTTAGCAAGCAGAGAAATTAAAGCGCAGAGAAATAAAAGCTTTATAAGCAGAACATTACTCTGATTGCGTCTGTTCTTTGTTGGCTTGCTGTCTCCCCCTCCCAGGTTGAGCTGGATATCCTTTGTGCAAACGGGTCTTGGCTCTATCTGTTTCTCTCTCTTGCCCTTAGAGAATGCTGCCCTTTCCTCAGATGGATGGCTGGTGTAACTTAGCTGTGTGTCACTGATAGAGGCCCAAGGGAATCAGTGAGGGTCCATAACTCTGGAGATTTACTGCTAATTAGACAGTGGGGGGGTTCCGCCCCCCTGCCAGCCCTGTCCTAGCTCATGCCCTCACGAGTAGGGGCCGACTCTGGCCCAAGCTAGGCACAGGTCTGATATGGATCCTCTGGAAGCGGGCCAGGTGAGGCCCAGGCTTATCAGTCAGACTCTGAATGATTCATTGGCTTCTTAAATGATCTAATGGAGAGAGGATCCCTTAGGGGTGTCAGGTAATAATATATTGGGTGTTTGTTGTTACGTAATGTTCTGCTGTAAGTGGTGATGGTATTGATCAGTGCACTGAAATGTACAGATCAGTTGGTGTGGATGGTAGCAATGATGGGTAAGGTGTGACATTAACAGTCTTAGCACAATCCTGTTCAGAAAATCCTATTCCGATTACCTTTAGTTTAATGAAATGAAAAATGGCTAAGGGGGTGTAAAGCTGGTTTCAGTTCAAATAAGTACAAACAAGGCTTAAGGCTTTGTTGTTGAATAAATTAATTAGCTCCAACTGTAGCAGTGAGGACACATATGCATCATATTACATAAAACACATAATTTGACAGTAGCCCATATTATTAGCCTATTATTTACCAAATTACATAAAATGTTTTTGTTTAAAGTTCCAAACTTTATTAAGGTTCCATACGCTAATCTAGGGATTTATTTATTGCAATAAATATACATTGAAGAGATGTAACCTGGTCATTAAACCTGGTCATTCTTTTTCTTTTTTAATTCTTTTACGGCCTCCGTCCTATTAGCCCCTGGCCTAGAGGTTCGACCATAGGATCGAGAAAAGACAGTGACATTTAGCCCTACAATAATGCTTACACATAATCGACATTAAAATACACTTGTTTAATGTTAAAAATGTATGCGTATGTGTGTACGTCTAGCTCTGCTAAATGACTTTTGTCACCATAATCACATTGTAGCGTTTTGCCTATTTGGCTTCCATGGGACGTATTGTAATTATTACAAATTAACATTTCACCTGCTCACTCAACTGGACACATTGTGAATTCGTAGAGAACACAGTGAGAATGTAACACTTGTGTGGGTAGTTGTCTTCCTCCATTAAATAACAAACTAGAATGTTATTCAGAAAGACCTTAGAAAATGCATGCATGTAAATTTCTTATATTGTGTTTTACTCCAACCGCATGAAAATATTTTCCGTTTTGCTTCCCCACTAAAGTGTGTTGGAGTATTTTTAAAGCGACGCCCCTAAGTGAGGAAATGGTACATGCCGTGTTCGCAGGTCTCGCCAACCACAGCGATGCCACATCATTGCTATCTGTCTTATGGATCTTTTATAGCCTGATCTTATGCCGCATGACAGATGGCTATAGTATGACCTTGCTACTGCTATGAAATCACGTCGCCGCCTTTCCGATAACGTACAGATTGAAGGCTCACCGGACAAAACAAAGCGCTGTTTCAGTCGCCTGCAATCCTGCGCGGTCTGGCTGAAGGACTACCGGTGATCACCGTGACAGCGCGAGCTCGTTCTCATGACAGCGGATGTAGCGATGTGGTGTCACGCATAGCATGTTCAGGGAGGAAAGATGTAACAAATACCAAAGACTATTAAAGAATCGGAATTCCACCAATGGACATACGGATACCTATTGAATTGTATCCATTTTTCATAAGACTGCAGCAAAATTTCCATTGGGGTTATTGAAGAACAAGACATGCTTTTGGGGATACAAAGGAGCCCAGAAATATAGCTGCTTTTCTGCGTAACGTCAGACGCTCATTCATCCGGCAGACGCTGTAGCCTCGCTTGCTCTTGCATCTCGGACGTGTTGGCTTATCGCTGTGCATTTCAGAAGATGGGCCATCTGAACCGCCCCCCACTCTTTTTTTCTGCTTTAGCCTTCGCTGCCTATGCTTAAAATGCAAAATGCCAAATGTTTTATCGAATAGTCATACTGTATATTTTTTATGAGTTTATTTAATCTATTTAGATGTATTTTTGTATGGAAATGTTTGAAGCATCTATCTCTGGAGCTGGATTTTTGACCTATTCAAGAGGTCAAGAAAAGTATATTTAGTCTTTTTTTCCTATACTAAAGTTGATAGGCTGTGGTTTTGTTTAATTACCAAATGGTGCATTCATTTTAAAAGCATTGGTGCCCTACAGTGCCTACATTGAAGAAGCACTGAACAGAGACCTCCATTCATTCTCGCTGTTGATCTGTGCTGTGGCTCCCCCATGCTGGACACCAAAATGAAGGAGGTGTGTCGCATCTGCGCTCGCGAGCTGTGCGGCAACCAGCGCCGCTGGATCTTCCACCCGGCTGCCAAACTGAACCTGCAGGTGCTGCTGTCACACGCCCTGGGCCGGGAGGTGACCCGCGACGGGCGTGGAGAGTTTGCCTGCAGCAAGTGTGCGTTCATGTTGGACCGCATGTACCGCTTTGACACAGTGATCGCCCGCGTGGAGGCCCTGTCCGTCGAGCGGCTTCAGAGGCTGCTGCAGGAGAAGCACCGGCTGCGGCACTGCATCGGCGGCCTTTACCGCAAGCACAACCATGACGTGCCATCTAGCAGTAGCCTTCAGGCCAACAAGGACTGTACCGTGGACATGACAGGACTCTTCCACGCCAAATATTGCGCCCTACTGCAGGAGGACCTGGTCTACTCGTTGTACGAGTCCTGGGCAGAGGAGGAAGAGCAGACGCTAGCCGAGTGCACGCACCACCAGTGTCACAACGCGGCAGCCTCCGAGCTCTCGTCGCCCCAGCGGCCCCGCCATCGCTGCCGCGGGTGCAGCGCCCTGCGCGTGGCTGACTCCGACTACGAGGCCGTGTGTCGCGTGCCCCGCAAGGTTGCACGCAGCATCTCCTGCGGCCCGTCCACGCGCTACTCGGCCAGCATCGCCGGGAGCACGAGCGGCGAGGAGCACGAGGAGGAACAGACGTCCTCGGCCACCTTGGTGCCCGACTCCCAGCCCACCAACACCACCACCTCCGACAGCGAGCGCACACTGCTGGGCCATGCCAGCTCCAGCCCCTCGGTCGAGTCCCTAGACCAGGTGTCCACCCCCACCAAACGGCTGCACGCGTTCGACGGGGACCTCACAGAGGAGCAGAACTCCGACTCGCTGTCCGAGGAGCACATGGGTCCCCCTCTCGGCCCCGCT
Organism: Sardinella longiceps; assembly: GCA_027497455.2. Lineage (NCBI taxonomy): Eukaryota > Metazoa > Chordata > Actinopteri > Clupeiformes > Clupeidae > Sardinella > Sardinella longiceps. Next base: position 894,797 of record JAODXP020000003.1, read on the forward strand.
GGGAGCGCAGACAAGCTGGCCATGGCTCTGTACCTGCTGCAGAACTGCTCCTACAGGCCCATCCAGAGTCCCCAGGGGAGCAAGCTGCCCGTACTAGTCAAACCTGGAGTGAGGAATGCTGGCACAAAGACAGCCAGCCCAGAGCAGGGCATGAAGGGCCTGTATGTGGGTGGAGGGCTGTGCGAGATCACTGAGGTGGAGCTGCCTCCACCACGCATTCAGCTGGACTTGGGCTTAGAGCTGGCCGAGATGGAGGAGATGTGGCAGGATGTGTATGTGGAGTGTTTGCCTTTCCGCTTTCAGAAGGTACCAGAACCACGGCTCATCACTATTTTATGACCAGCACCATTATGAACTGTGCTGGAAGCCGGAAGCGATGAACCATGCATACCTAAAGAATATGGGCATTCACATCCAGGCTCTGAACATAACACTATTACATAAGCGTCTTTTGTAACACCACGAACAAGAGTCTCTCTAAGTCTAGTAGTCAAGTAGCCAAGAATAGATTAATACATTTACACGTGAAGAAAATAGCTTCCATCTCTAAGCATTGAATATCTAAACATTGATTTTCAGTCAACTATTATTTTTTAAAGCATTGCCTGAACTAAATCATCCCTAAATCATTGGGCGGCCACAGGCTTTTCCCAATCTGTCAAGCCATGCTCATTATAATACATCAAAAGCGTTTCAACCAATAGAACACAGTGTTTCACTATATGTGATGTTGGTGTCAAGCAGTCGTGACTGAGGGCTGTGAAGAGTCTTTTAAGGCCCTGTAACGTGTGGTATTAGCCTTGTAATCCAGTTGTCAGTGTTAAGAAGAGCCACGGGTCTTTTTCAGTCTCTCATAAGACAGCTAAACACGCTCACACACAGCTCTTGTTATTCAACCTAACCCCAACAACAGTAACTCAAACTAGCATCTGGCATTATTGCTATGCCTCCGGAAAGGAACATTCCATGTGCTTGTTGTTATGCTTTTACACTATATTTGCAAAAGCACAGCGACAAATATATTTGTTCCGTCGCTAGTTGGGATCGAAACTAGAGAGAAAAAATGCAAATATTTCCTCCCACAGTCAAGGAGACCTAATGTGGAAAGACAAAAGGCAACACAGCTGCTGCGTAGAGAAAGAGAAATATAGACCTTTTCCATTGTTGAAACAAAGACAAAGCCAGAACGATCTATTCTGTTCCCAAACTACTACCGCTACATGTAATATTCCACCATACGGAATACGGAATGTTAAAATCAGAGTTCTTAAGTGAACAGCTGATTGAACTCTCTTGACATAATTTAAGGGTGAAGAAAAACAGAAACGTGGTTTGATGAGGACATTGACCTTTAATTCTATGCGATGGAAGTGAATGTGAGCTCTGATTTGAGAGTCTTGCCGAAGCAGAAAGTGGTTTCCGCCTGCTCCATCTCCCCTCTGTGCAGTGGCGAGCACTACAGTGCCTCTCCTCTGCCCTAAATAGGTTGTCTAAAGCGTAGTTAAAGAGGGAGAGGAGGGAAGTGGATCTGCTGGCCTATATTCACTGACAGCAAACCCCTGAGGCTGCGCCATCACATGCTTCACTGGGAAATCAGCCTTTTTGTTCCTCACTGCCCTTCAACTCCCACTGTACCTCACATCGCTGGCCCCAGAATAACTAACATCCGATGGTGGGAAGATCCACATGTAGGGTGGGGGCAGAGACATAGCGGGGTTGGATTTGTGTCGCAGACAGACGTCACCTTTAACTCTGACAATGTGATGTTACTCTGTGATGCCATAAGGGTGGGCTTGGAAATGGTGTTTTCATATACAGGACCAGATTGGTTGAGAGTAGTCATCATGTCAGGCACATTTTCACTCACACACTCAACTGTATAACTTTTACTGTTGTCCAGGTTTGTCCACTGTTTCTAGTCTAAGTCAATCACACTTACTCTCTCTCTCATCCTCTTTCCCCTCATCTGTGTGTAGAGTCTGATTGAGGAGCAGCAAACCCAGCTGAATCAGTATGAGTGTGCAGCCGGACAGTGTGTGAGCGAGCTGCAAAAGGCCCAGCTTCAGGTCCAGTCACTGCAGGCTAAGATCCATGAGAGCGAAGCCAACAACAAGGTACGACTCCCTTGCTACTGACACTAACTGACTATGCCCTCTCTGAACTTTCTGACTAGTGCTGAATGTACTTGTCAAAATAGCACCCAATGATCACTCTCTCTCTCTCTTTCTCTCTCTCTCTCTCTCTCTCTCTCTCTCTCTCTCTCTCTCTCTCTCTCTCTCTCTCTCTCTCTCTCTGCTGTGTGTGTGTGTGTGTGTGTGTGTGTGTGTGTGTGTGTGTGTGTGTAGAAGCTGCAGGAGAAGCTGAGCGAAATGGAATGTGAGCTTCGCTCCATCAGACAGGCAGCTCACAGCCAGGAGCGCACTATCCAAGGCCTCAGTGAGACCATCTCCACTAAGGATAGTGAGGTAAGAACACACCCAAACACACACACACACACACACACACACACACACACACACACACACACACACTCATTTTCTGTCTTACACAGCAGTATACACACACTTGCAATTCATGCCTGCAGTGTTGAAATATCACAACATAGATACAGCACTTTTAATTAGACCTTAGATCTCCATGGTGTGGTTAGCAAATCAAAGCACTGTAGGCCTAAACACATGGTTGGGCCTGAGGCTATTGACATCTCTATCCCGTTAGTGTTAACTGTAAATATTTGGGAAGAGATTATATCTTTATTTCAAAGAGCAGCTGCTTTAGGCTTGATGGAGAACAATACTGAACAAAACAGTCCATTTTGAGATTAAGAGATTAGGGAATTTTGAAAGATTAACAAGAACTAAATGCCCAAATGGAAACATGGCTCATGGTAAGGCACCTGAGTTGCACACACAGCAACAATCTGAAAGAGCTTTTGGGAATTTTGGTTTATTATTTTGGCTGCCTGACTTAGTTAAGACCAAAATTATTGTAGATTATACTTATAAACAGTTTACATTTTGTTTGCATTCCAGGCCCAAGAACTCTACCAGCTAATTGAAGGCCAAAATGCTACTCTCTGCAAATTGAGAGAGATGGCCCACCGCAACCAGCTTCAGCAAACACAGGTAAAAAAAACACACCTGAAGCATTCACCTCCTCATTCCCTCAAATAGAGCATGGAAACAACCCTCTCCCCCCCATGTGCCAATCCTCCTCTCCTCCTCATCCTCCTCTCTTTGCTGTGTCCACAGGCTCCAGAGGGGGGTGGTGGAGCCAGCAGTGTGTCCCAACTGCAGGCTGAGCTGGTGGGCATGCAGAGCTCCATGTTCACGGTGCAGCTGGAGCTGGAGGGCAGCCAGAGGGCCCAGAGGCAGAGTCAGAGACAGGCGGACGACCAGAGCCGCACAGCGCAGCGTCTCCTCACCGACCTGCAGGAGGCGCTGCAGCACAGGGAGGCCACAGAGAAACACAACCAGGTAAGAGGGGGCGATGTGGGTTCTGTGTGTGTGTGTGTGTGTGTTAGAAACACAACCTGTTAAGAGGTGCGCAAGGGGTTGTATTGCATGTGGAATCTGTGTGTGTGTGAGTGTGTATGTGTTCATATCGGAGTGTCTCATGCATCTGTGTGTGTGTATTTGTGTGTGTGTGTGTGTGTGTGTATGTAGGACCTCCGCAGTGCTCTGCAGCAGACCCGCACTGAGCTGCAGGAGAAGGAGGCTCAGCTCCGAGACACAGAGGGCCAGAGACACACTGAGCTTCAGGACAGAGACAAGGTCATCACACAGCTCCGCCTGTCTCTGCGGGACAAGGATACACTGCTGCAGGTAGGCCCTCACTCACACACACACACACACACACACACACAGACACACACACACGCGCACACACACAGACTTACCCTGCATCTCTCTGTCCAACAGGAGTACAGTGAGTTGCTGGAGCCTCCTGCAGAGGCCTCCCGTCCCAGAGATGTCCTGCTGGACAAGCTGAGGAGCCGCATCAAGGAGCGGGACAAAGCACTAGAGGTCAGGACCAACCAGCACCACTCTCACACACACACACACACACACACACACACACACACACACACACACACACACACACACAATGTAATGTTGGCTGTGCAGCCGTGTCTGGTGTAGCCAGTTCCATTGTTTTATTATAGTGGAATCTGATTGTTATGGCAGATAAGTCTTTGACTTAACACATTCAGTATAGTCTCCCTGTTATACCCACATCCACTCCCACAGCTTTATATCCACACTGACTATAACCCCCCCCACCCCTGCATGTGATGTGTGCCTGCAGCGCTCCATTGATGACAAGTTCCGCTGCCTGGAGGAGAAGGAGGAGGAAGTGCGGAGGCTCCATCAGGCCATGCGGGAGAAGGAGAGGGACCTGGAGAGACTGCGCACCATACTGGCCAACAACGAGGAAACCATCACGGTACCCCAGCCAGTACCAACACACACAGACTCAGAAGGTTTTTATGAAAGACAAGTATGATTACTGAAGGTGTTTGTCTGTGTGTGTGTGTGTGTGTGTGTGTGTGTGTGTGTGTGTGTGTGTGTGTGTGTGTGTGTGTGTGTGTGTGTGTGTAGAGTCTGGATGCGCTGGTGCGTGGTAAGGAGCTGGAGGTGGAGCAGGTGCGGGAGAGCAGCAGGAAGCTGCAGAGCCTGAGGCAGGAGAGCGAGGAGAAGCACAGCCTCAGCCTGAGGGAGAGGGACAACCTCATCACTCAGCTCCAGACCGCACTGCACACACACAGCAAAGAAGCAGAGGTACACACACACACACACACACGCACACACACACACACACACACACACACACACACACACACACACACACACACACACAACAATGAAACAGAGGTGCACCCACCCACACACACACACTCAGAGCAAAGAAACAGAGGCACACACACACACGCCAAAGAAACAGAGGCACACATAGACAAACAGGGAAGAAATAGAGGAACTAAACAAACACACTGCAACATAATAGAAGTACATGCATACACACACACATACACACACACAAACATTGGAAAGGATTATCCTGTTGTCTACATTCAACTTTCGCTCTCTCTTACACTTTGCATAGTTGTATGATCTGTGCCCTTGGGGAGTGAGTCATCCTCTTGTTCAAAATAGAATAGTTCCTCCCGGTTAAAGAAAACCAGCCTGGCCTGACTAACCTGTCCATTCTTTTGGAGCTCAGCATCTATACATTGCAGCGAGTTTAACTTGTTCTTTATTGTATATTGTGTGTGTGTGTGTGTGTGTGTGTGTGTGTGTGTGTGTGTGTGTGTGTGTGTGTGTTGTGTTGGTCAGGAGCTGAGGGCAACGCTGCTGGCTAAAGTGTCTGTAAGCCCAGCAGAGGCCGTGGAAGAGCTGAAAGCTCGTCTGCAACTGAAGGAGCGTCTGCTGCAGGAGTTGCTGTCCGACCGCAGCCGGCAGGCTCAGGAGCACCAGTCACAGGTCCAGGACCTGCTCAGCACCATCAACGCCAGAGACCAGTACATTCAGGTACCCCCCACCATGCTGACCCCAGACCATGTGGCATATATAAAGGCCACC